>CAVNYN010260220.1:0-22734 GCA_963692815.1 Nyctanthes arbor-tristis
CCTTAACATTTCTTTTTGCATTTATATTGGATTTAATTAGTTCTGCAGGGCATCTTCTCCAAATCTTACTACGTTTATCTTCCTTAATTTTTTGCGTTTGCTTTAAATTTTATTTCTGAATGCCTTAAGCCCAAAGCAAACCAATTCAACCCTATTTGCTTCTGAGGATGCAACAGAAATGCTATGAATTTTATTAGACCATACACATTAAGAAGAAAGGATTGCCATTAGCGAATGGAAAACTAAAATTTGTCACAATGTTCTTTATGCTAATACCCGATTATTATACATAGACTTTCTTGGTGCTGCAGTGGAGGCGGAAAAAAGGGTTGGTGTTGGAGTTAGGGGTTTGTGGGGGGGGGGGGGGGGATTCCTCCAAGGACTTTCTCACACCCATGTAGTACTTCTACATTATCTTTACTCTTTGAAGTGGATAATATTTTCAAAAAGTGTAGTGCCACTTACTTGGATCGTAGATGCATCTCCAACTTATTTGGAAATTCATCACTGGAAAATGATGATATAGTTATTTACACACATACATTTATATCTCTGAACTTGCCAGTAAATGGATGCCAACTGAGATAAATAGCATCATTCTTTTGAAAACATAAACAAGTGCAGAATTAGAGGACAACAAAATCATTGATTCAGGAGCATAAATAAACTGGTTGTTTTAACTTGCACGCCATTCATACATTTTAACATGGTGAATTTATTGAATTTTTTTGGGAGGTTTTCCAATTTCTCATTATGGAACTGAATATGAGTGAGTGTACATAACCTGCAAATTTTTCACTCCATAAAAAATAGTACAACAAAGAAAAAAATCAAACAAATAGACTCAAAAACACTAAAATCTAAATTCTATTAACCAGCATAAGGCGACATTGATTGCTTCATTAACTAATTATTGTGGCACTACTATCAAATAAAAATTGAGTGCGGAAGAAAAAGAAGGAACCATGAAAAATAGAACCGTAGGAAGTCATTAAAAGAAGACCAAGAATCACTGATACTCTTTTAACTTTTTGACAAGGTTATTCAAAAAGAATGGTATATGAAGTTATGAATTCGAGGTCCAAAGCGCACATACAACATTCTTTAACATTTGCCTTTCTGATTATCTATCATTGTCGACTAAATTTATTCGAATACTATATTCATAGAACTAACTATAATCATGGTCATTTTGATTAGTTTCAAGTATATAATTTCCATGTGCAGATCAAGAACTTCAACATAATAAATTCCGCAATAAGCCTAAAACTTCATAATCAAAACAACAGCATTAGAAAATTGAATAAAAGAATTACCTTGTTAAGATCAATAGCCTAGAAATTTCATTGGCCTGAGCATTATCTTGCATGCAGCTTTGGAGTTGGAAAAGGTACACCAGATTGGTAAAGGAAAAAATAATCATAAATATCAACTTTCACTTTCTAAATATCATCTTTCGAACAATCTCTTTCACAAAGCTACATCACAAATGATGAAACCCCAATCCTTGCAAAACAAACCAAAACAAGAAGTTAGGGATTCTAATGTTGCCAATGTCATAAACATACACTCTGTTTGGCAACCATTTATAGATGGGTTGGTTTATAAATGGATTTAAATTTCAAATATTGTACACATGGCATTATCTAATAATGCCACAAGGAGTTAATGATTAAAATGATTTGAAGGCTTACATCACATCAAAAATGTGGCTTGATAGTGTGTTGCCATACGTCCAAAATTTAAAATTCAAATCCATTTAGAAAGGGATGCAGAAGGTGGGGCACAGTGAGAAACATATACTAGTTTGATTTATAACAAGATTCACACTTAATTTGTATACCATTTGCAATTAATTCCACACGTTTTTCACTTAATCTATAAACAACATTTGCACATAATTTGAACAATCTAACAATTTTGAAACTAATAGCAGTATGCATGTATCACCTGGTAAAAAAAAAAAAAAAAAACATATGCATGTTACCTTCAAAAGAAAAAGGAAAAAAAAGGCAAAAATTCTATTTTCTCAGTGTTCAAACGAAATGCCAGCATGAAGAGACTGTTTACAGTTTATCATCTCAAAAGAAGGAGAAGAAGCAAATAAAATAAATTACACTAAAACAGGCCAATATATACGCTAAAAACGGAAAATGTGCATAATATAAATTCTTTCTGGGGAAAATCTATGAAGAACAATATCCCAGGTGCGTAGAAGGGGACTAATTAGGAAAAAAGAATTAGCAACATGTAAAAATTGAAACGGGAGCAAGTACTTACCAGCATTTAATACAGTGATTTTGGCTTGGTGAGGGAGAGAGAGTGGGGAGGAAATTAGGCAAGAGGCAAATAGTTAAAATACAAAAATTTTCAGAGAAAAAGGAGGGAGGGAGGGCAAATCCGCGCCTGTAGCAAATTCAGAAAATTGGTTTTTGGATTATTTATTGCAAGAGACAGTATCTCATGTTAAAAGCAACAGCAGGAAGAATGAACAATTGCGATTTCGGCCCGGAGATGTTTAGGGTTTTTAGCCACTTGATATTTAATCTTTATTTCGTTGCATCAAAGGTCCTTTTCGACCCAAATCATCTTTTTTGAGTCAAAAATTTATTACTAATTACGACTACATTTTTGTTTTTAACACGATTTTGTTTTTCAACACTATTTCTTTTGAATTATTACATATTTATTTTATATTAATGTCAAAACTTTACATAATTTTTTACACAATCACAATTAACTAGTAGGATATTATTTTCCCTCACATCACATCTATATATATATATATATAAAGACATTTCTTTTACCTTCTTATTTTTCCCGTTCATTTTAATGTTGTAACTGTCGTGGTCAGTCTTTTACGGTACCTTTTGTGATGTGACCGCACTGCCTCTTGTCACAGCCCATTTGATTTTTGGACTAAGTGCACTGTTTTTCTGAGCCCAAAATCAACTATCTTGTATAGAAAAAAGCTTTTAACTGCAATTGAGCTAAAAATCAATAGTTAGACCAATAAAAATTATATTAAATGCATTCCAACTTCTACTTTTATATAGACTCAGTCAAATAATATTATATTCTTAATTCGATGTGCGATTTCATCCGTCTTAAATCACATACCTTCCATTTTAATTTTATAAAGTACACCCTCAGCCGTTGTTTGCTATCAACCCGATGTAGGACACAATTCAATTCTCTTTGGAAATTGTATTTCTAACATCCACTTTTATAACAATCAATATTTTTCTATTTTATTATGTAATCTAATGTTGGAATCTGTACATCGTAATACACACATATTATTATATATATTGTTTTAAAAGGATACTCATATTATATTTGTGTTTATTAGTTATTACATGGATATCTCTTCATTAGACAATATTATATTCTTAATTCGATGTGGGATTTTATCCGCTTTAAATCACATATCTTCCATTTTAATTTTATAAAGTACACCATCAGCCATTATTTACTATCAACTCGATGTGAAACACAATTCAATTCTCTTTGAAAATTGCATTTCTAATATCCACTTTTATAATACTCAACTTTTTTTCTATTTTGTTATGCAATCCGATGTGAGAATCTGTATATCCTAATATGCACATATTATTATATATATTTGTTTTAAAAGGAAACTCATATTAGATTTGCGTTTATTAGTTATTATATAGATATCTCTTTATTAGACAATTTATAAAATTTTCAACCACACCTCTAAAAAAATAAAAAAAATAAATCCGACTGTCCTAAGAAAATTTCATGGCTTCTCCCCTGCTTTTTCCCCCAATTTTCGCTGCAATTTCCCTTCTCTTTCTTCCAATCTTTCCCTTTCGAGTGCTTGAGGATTCTTATTTCCTAATCTACTGTTCTAATTGTTAATTCTCTTCGCGCTTCTGATTATTTCCTAATCCGCTGTTCTAAAATCTCTACCATACGCATTTTATTTTCCTGAATCAACGCTAAAATCTCTATGATAATGCATCTTAATTTCCTAAATCAATGCTAAAATCTTGGCGATTTATTTTCTTTGACAAAGGGGAGTTTCATATGAACTTGAGCTATTGATTTCAAGGTTCGATTAGTTGAGAATTTGGACTAGAGGCTGCGGTGGATTTAAGAATTTGGTCTAAATACTTAAAGAGAATTCAAGAAGATATTAGACAAGTAGAAGAATATTGGAAAGGTGAAAAAATTAGTTAGATTATCCATTTTTAAAAAATTCGGTCGTTTGAATTAAAAATTTCAATATATCTCTCAACTATTTATTTTTCTGAATTATCTTTACTATATCAATTCAATATATGGCACAATCTCTCTTATTTATAGTGTAGATCTATTAGTTAATAAGAAATTTCAGATCTTATTTTGTATGGATATTATATTGTCATCGCTTTAGTTGACTAATACAAATTAAAGTATGTTATTTTTATCTATAGCGAATTGGAGTCGTACTCTTTACTTCAAATATTTTTTCTAGGCACATGCATTCTTTATTTATGGATTCTTTATATAGGTTTGGCACCTTTATTTTAACAAAGGATATGAATATGTCTACTCTAATTTATGTTATATAAATCTAATCTAATATTATTGTTGTTTCAAGTTTCCATGGATATAGTCGTTCTTAGCTAGGGGAAGTTTTGTGTTTAATTCCTATAGTGATAGTCATACTGCACAGGTGATGATTGAAGTCTTATCTTTTTTGCCCTTAAATTACATAGAAAATTTTTGATGTAATATCTAGTATCCATGTTTTGTGCTGCTTTGAAAGTATATGTTTGAAAACTTCAAAGTTTTCTTCATTTCTCCCAAATTTGATGTTATTAAATGATGATCAATTGTTGTTGGCTAATTTTTATGTTTTATGCAATTATGTGTCGGTAACTTTTCAAAATATCTACTGAAATCTTTGTTATTTTTGAATAATTTTCTTATTTTTGCCTTCGTTACCTCTTTTTTTGATAATTATATAATGTACAGAATCGGTTTTACCAGCTATATATTGAGTTTTTTTTAGTGAGCTGCATGAAAATATTTTCGTAAATATTATTTGTATATAGGTTGTTGGGTATTGTTATAAGCTTAATTAGAACATGTTCATTAGGTTCACATATATGATAAAAGCTGCGTTTATAAATTGGCCCAAATTATTATATTAGTATGTCAAAAAAATGTTAAAAAGAAAAATAAAAGATAAAATGACTTGGTGCTAAATGTTTTAGTTTAATCCCTCGAGAAAAATCAGGGAATTACAAATGCATCCTAACAATATTATCATTTGTTAATTTCCTCTCATATTTAGCAAGCAATTAACCCACTTATAAACAGTGCTATAACCAATAAATTTTAGGATTTCATAATATACCGAAATAAGAGGGAAAAACTTTATTAAGATGCTATATGGTCAAACCATACCATATGGTATTAGATCGAGACTAATTGTTTGACACAAGTCTATATCATCAAGTTGATCAATATTTTAGAAATTATTCACTTTGAACGTACAGTGGAATATATATTGGATTCTTTTTCACTTTTTAAATATTCGTTACTTGATAATATATTATATTTTTACTTATCATTTTTAGAATATCTTCTTTTGCAACGCACGGGTGCAGTACTAGTTACTTTAAAATCACATCATGCTCTATTGATATCCATAGATTGCGTAAAATTTTATGTAAAGTTTTTATATAAAAGTTGAATAATTGATTATTTTCGTGTATGTAGAGGAAAAAACCTTTATTTTATCAGTGATATATAATAAAATTATTATCTCGGTTTAATTTTAATTATATAATGTAATGTCGAAATTCAAATCACATGGGTGAGACGATCATCATCAATTGTCTCGTCTTAAAAAACATAGACGTACTATACTCAATATTTATGCTCCACGCCTCTACTCTATTCTGTATTTTATCATGTATTGACGCCTGTATATGTACCTAAACTCAAATAACAGTCTTAGTACTTTTTAAATTTTATAACCATGTCAAAAGTGATTAATATGCAAGACTCGTGTAGTGTAATAGCACCCAAGTAGGTAGGCTTTTGCGGTTAGAAACTCACCAAAACTGACTAAATGATGCATGGTTTGGTCGGTTCCGTGAGTTTAAGGAAACAAAAAACAGATGGTTCATGTCAAAGCTGTAAAAAAACTGACAAAACTGAGAAAAAGGATCAAAAGTGACAGAATCGATAAAAAACTGAAATCGAACCAATTATATTATAACAATATGTCGTCTATGAATACCAAAGTTCTTCTAAGGTTTGGGGCCTGATCACTGTAGCGCCACAAAAATGGAACCTGATCACTAATGTTGTGGCGTCACTTTTATTAGATTGCCTCCATGTAAGTGATTAGGCTCTATTTTTGGAATCTGATTAATCTCCTTATAAATTTGATAAACACCATCATCACGGCCACTTAGTAATGCATTAATTTTTAATTTTTTTATATGCCAGCCATGCCTCCAGTTGGACCAGCCCACGGACCGCCAATCCACCAGGCAGCAGACAATGAGGCAGTCAAGACTCTAGAATATTTGAACTTTAATTCTTTGAACTTTGAAGGTAATTTCAAAATTCTAATTCTAACTTCTAAATTCTAATTCTAAGTTTTAATAGCCAACAAGTTAAGTGACTGAAATTATATAAATGGTATTTGATTATTTGGTGTTGGTGGTAAGCTTGCTGCTGCCTGCTTGTTAATTTTTATTGTTTCTTAATTCTTCTGTAAACATAAACTCTGTAATAGTGTAAATTAAATATTTAACTATTGTTAAAAATTTGTAATTTTATTTCTTGAGTTTTGGATGTTGGACTTGGAGTTGGATCACTCATTGACTTGGATGTTAAATTGTTGAATTTGGATGTTGAATGATGAATTTTGGATGTTGAATTTTCAATGTTCGATGATGAATTTTGGATGTTGGATGATAGAGTTGGATGTTGAATTTTAGATGCTGAACTTTGTCAAGCATAGTACTTTGATTATTGGTAGCTCACTAGTTAGTTTTTGAAGTTCTTTATTGTTGGATTGTTGAAATATTTAAGTGGGTTTTAATTTGAAAGAATAAGTTTCTAATTTATCTATTGAACTTTGTGGATTGTTGGATTAGTTTTTGAAGTTCTTTATTGTTAGATTTTTGAAAAATTTAAGTGGGTTTTAATTTGAAAGAATAAGTTTCTAATTGATCTATTGAACTTTGTAGATTGTTGGATACTTGGATTAGTTAATGCAGATAATATCTACAAGCTTCCAATGGAATTTTATCCTGATGATTCCGAGCAACATGAGAGGTTACCTTTGTTGAGTGCATTGCAGTATTATTATGCTCATGTGGTTCTCAATCCTTAATTTCAAGTGCTTACTCTTGCAAAATTGTGTGAGAAGCTAGTAGAAACAACAAAGGCTAAGGATTACAATATGATAACTAGACTGATTCGCCTTGTGTTAACTTTACTTGTTTCTACGGCAACAACTGAGAGAGCATTTTCGACAATGAAAAATGTGAAGACTGCAATTCGCAGCAAGATGGATGAATCTTTTGGTCTAAAAGGTAGAACTAGAACATAATGGAAGAATATCTTATAAAATTATAATAATAAAACGAGTTTAGATAAAACGCGTATAAAGAAATGCTTCATGTCCTACTAGTATTTGTACTATTATTTTTACATTGGAAATATGAGACAAATTTATAAATTCATATACTAATAAATCAAAATGTATAATAAATTCACATATTAGTGCCATGTATCCTACCTGTACAAATAATGGCACAAATAGTGAATTTTCTGTAGAAATATATGGGGCTCCAATTTCGGAGTTAGACCTGTTTCTATAGAAGGCTACACAAGTAGTGGTGCTTCAAGAATATTTTGTAGACATAACCACTCGTTAAACTTGGCTTCACATAGCCTTCTTTTATTAGTAAGTCTAGAGAAATGAACAGTCTAATTACTATAAAAGTGCGTCATGAGGTTAAAAACTGCATCTTCATATATGAAATTGGAATTGATATTTTGGCAACTAAAATATTATCATTCTTCAATATACCTAGATATATTGTATAACTTAATGAATTGGAGTTGTGTAATAGTCATGAAACAGAGAAGAGAGTTTTAATGAGTTGCCAATGTTTCTTGTCATAAGCGTCACATGGTAAAATTTTACCAGACGTTTGACTGGAGATGAGAACTAGGTATGTAATGTTCTCAATTCTGAAACAATCAGCTATATAGAGCAATGTACAATATATAACAGCTTGTTTGTAGCACATTGCATTTATTTCCTAGTGTACTTTAATCATTGACTAACCATTTTTCTATAGTGTTCATTAGACACCATTTATAGAGTTCAAATTGTGATGTGGCAAGTGTCCATTGGACACATGGGGGAATGATGTCATCATCTTCCAATGTGTCCAATGGACACTTACCACATAGTGATGGCAGAATAGACTCGAAACTCGTAGGGACCCACCCTGATTCCTAACGGGGAGGGGATGGGGCATGAGGTTGTGCCCCGAATCGTTAGCGGGGCGGGGGCTGGTTTTGGTTACCCCGCCCCGAAACCCGGTTTATTAAAATAATATTAATTAAAAAAATTAAGTTAGTATATAACATTGTGAGAACTCAAACCGTCAACCTCTACCAACCCAACCCAAGGCTTAACTACTTGTACCAATTTTTTTTTATAGGTACTTGTTTACTTGTTTTCAAAAAAAAAAAATATACTCAAAACAGGGAGGAACGGGGATTTTTCCCCGCCCTGCTGCCGAACCGAACCTAACCCGTCCCGATTCAAATGGGGATCGTGGCGGGGTAAACGTAATAGGGGCTGGCTAAACCAGACCCCCCGCCCCGCCCCGTCTCGTTGCCATCCCTATTGACACATCATAATTTGGACTCTATAAATGGTGTTTAATGGACACCATAGAAAAATCTATTGAGTAACTTTAGAAATGTACTCTTTGTGTAATCATTTTGGATTTGTAGAAAAGTTTTGCCGTTTCTATAACTGTATACACGAATTGGAAATTAAAATTTAATGGGATAAATGATATCCCTTGATTGTTGGCATTGGCGGAGCCAAGGGGGGGGCCTTGCCGGGCCCCGGCCCCCCTAAGCTGAAATTGTTTAAAAAAAAATTATATATAAAGGTAATTTAGCCGTGCGTAATATAAGGCTCACCCTTCCCGCCCAGTCCTCTAATAGCTCCTGGCTCCGCCATTGGTTGGGGCGCCAGGATTGGGGTCCCGTACCCTCCCAGCTGCCATTTCTAGTTAGGAGGCAGCTTGAAATGCACATACATCAAATTGTACATGCATAAGATTGTCCAATGTAGAGTTTAGGTCCAAAGACCACAAAAAATGATCACCTATCTACAATGGTTACCGTAAAGAAATGTCTACCTCTAGTTGTATTGCGCCCATTGCCAAGTGTCCAATTAGTAAAAATACTTAGAACATGAGACAAGTGATTATATCTCATTAGAGGTGAAAATTTTTTACAATACACCCTGTGGCTATTTGAAAATTTATGCAAACTCCACAACGCAACCAACATGGACACTTGGAGTTATACATTAACTTCATTCTTGAGAAGTCAAGGTGACCTAAAAAGGTACCAAATAAATGGAACTCCACCACAATAATGAGAGACTATCTGCTGAATCACTAACAGAATTATCAATACCTATTAGTCTTAATCCCATATAGGTTGATGTTGCTGTCTAATGGTGGCAAGTGCTCAATGTTTTACTGGTAAACTAAATGTTTTAGCAGCGGAATTCATGATTTTAATTTCTAGTTTTATTTTTGTTAAAGAACTCAACTTGAGCCTTGATGTGTTGGAAACGCACTCTCTAAAAGATGGTCACCACATTGAGGTCTGACTTCACTTTTCATTCCGCTGCATCACTTTTTAGCAAAATTTGTTCGTTGATTGATGAACGACTGTGATCCTTGTGGTTATATTCCACTTGAAGGAAAGTTAGCATCTTTAACTTTGTCACACTTTTGTTCTTCATCTTAGACTGGTTGTATACCAATTTGGATTAGCTCGGCTATCATCGAGATATGGAATGAAATTTTTTGTTTTCTATAAAAAAAAAAATCCCATATATACATTATGCTTGTCATGTTGTCATTCGTTTCGATGATTGTAATTAGAAATATTTGTAAAAATAGCGCCTCATAGAGCAATTGGATTCTATCATTTCGTGTTAAAACAACGATTCTACGAAGATAGAAACACATTTTGTTGGGGGGTGGAAGAAGTTGTGGCACCTAATGGATAATTTTTACAGATGTGGTGCAAGAATTTAGTGAAAATTATGATTCTGGATTAGAATATTCTCAAGGTCAACTCATAATATCATTATTCTCTGTAGATCCATATAATTATTCTTTATGAATCCAATATCGCTAGTAGAGAAAGTAGAAGTTATTGTAGCTTGTTTTGCTGCTGAGTCTTTGGTTTGGTTGAGGAACTATATTGGCAACGACCTATGGGAACCTGGGACAAATTGAAGAGTGTCGTAAAATTGGGTTTGTCCTTCTCCAGTGATTGCCAGCAAAGAATTTGGGGTGGGCATGGGAGAGAGATCGACTCACACGACCTGGTTAACAGGTGCTTGAGACGAACATATGAAAGGACGTAGCGAGATCGGAAGATTGTATTTTTTCACAAGTTCGTGTCGTCGCATAATAAGTAGATTATAGAAAATTCTAATATGGCTCAGTCAAAGGTTACTCTAACTACAACTGGGAAATTGTATCAATGGTTCTCCAATATATATTTGCCTAGTAGTGAATTAGTACTCAATTTTAACACATCAAAACGTTGTTTTGCATGTCTAGTTTTATGATATTATGGTACTATCTGGTAAAATAACACATCAAAACGTTGTTTTGCATGTCTAGTTTTATGATATTATGGTACTATCCGGTAAAATATCTAGTTTTAACTGTGGTGATGGACTCTTGCACTATAGTGCCACTTTGCATGTTTGCTCGCAAAAGAAATGTTTAACTTTATCCTATTTTAAATTTTGTAATTGACTCAACTTTCACCATGAGGACAAGGTGAATTTTTAGATAATATGTATTTGATTAGGACTTTGCTCAATTAGTTGAAATAAGGAAACGTCATCTTCTATATAGAAAGGAGATTGTTATTTTAAAATCTTTTTCCCACCTAAAAATATAGAATCCCCTTTTATTATTATTATAATTATATTTTTTTTTTGCCCACTCCCATAACTCCCCTTATTATTATTATTATTATTATAATTATTATTATTTTGGAACCTTTTTTCCCAATACACGTTTATAGGCAGTTAAAATAAAAAACAGCCATACATTCAAAATAAATAAATAATTGCCCACTACTTTTATTTAATCTTTGCTAGTTATTTCACCTTTGCGTTGCATAGGATGATGATATTAGATAATATAAGCAATTAAAGATGATTAAAGATCATTTTATAAAAAAAAAATTTAAGTTATAATATTTGATATTTTATGTGTGTATAAAGAAAAACAATATGCTTCCTATAATACGATAGCTTTCATTAATGAAGATAAAAAAATAGTCTAAAAAATTAAGGAAAATATTGTAGAAAATTTAAACCAATTTGAAACTAATTTGGAAAACAATTTAACGATGTAAGATACAGATGGATACAGTTCATCAATTCACAATGAACCTTTTTTCAATAATAACCTATTAAAATTTAAGACTTTTTGAAAACTCAAGACTCATAAGCTAATGCTCTATTATGCATAATATTTCTTCAAGTAACTTAATATAGACATATATCCTCAATTCTTTTCACTAATTAACCAATGTAGAATTCTCTTTCTATACTCAAACTCACATTTTCAATGACCCTTAATCTATAATATTTAATCGTTTACGTGTTTGTAACGAAAAACAATATAGGTGCTACACATAATATGATATCTTTCATTAATGAAGATAAAAAATTATCTAAAAAAACTAAGGAAAATATTGAAGAAAATTTGTGAGATCGGAAGAGCAATCCAGAAAACAATATGATGGTGTGAAATAAAGACTGATACGGTTTAACAATAATTTTTCATTAATGATCTATTAAAATTTTGAATTTTTTGGAAGTTCAAGGCCTATAAGTTAAGGCCCTGTTATGCTCCTTCTTTAAGTAATTTAGTATAGGCATACATCTTCAATTTTTTCACTAAATAACCAATGTGAGATTTCCTTTCTATACCAAAAATTACATTTTCAATGGCTTTTAAAAAGGAATAAATTTTCAACATTTTTAAACGGTACGTTAAGTTATTCACAATAAACTTTTTTTTTAATAATTATCCATTAAAATTTTAAACTTTTTGGAAACTCAAAACCCATAAGCTAATGCTCTATTATGCATAGTACTTCTCAAAGTAACTTAATATAAGCATACATTCTCAACTCTTTTCACTAATTAGCCAATGTGGAATTCCCTTTCTATACCTAAAGCTATATTTTCAATAGCCCTTAAACTATAATATTTGATCGTTTACGTGTGTGTAAAGAAAAACAATATAAATGTCAACCATAATACGATATATCTCATTAATGAATAATAAAATTGTCTAAAAACAAACTAAGGAAAACTTTGAAGACAATTTACGAATACTAGAACCAATTCGCAAAAGATAAAGACGGATACAGTCTATTGGTTCACAATAAATTTTTTCATTAATGATGCATTAAAATTTTAAACTTTTAGAAGTTCAAGGCCCATGTGCAAAGGCCTACTAAGTATAACTATTTTCTAAGTAGCTTAATATAGGTATACATCCACAATTCTTCTCACTAAATAATCAATGTGAGATTCCCTTTCTATTTCCAAAGTCACATTTTCAATGACTCTTAAAAAATGAATAAACTTTCAACATTTCTTTCAACGGTAATAATTAAAAAATTATAAAATTGAATATTCTTTTTCCACATTATTTTAAGTAAAATTTAATTTATTCCAATTGTTTAATAAAAATTGGTCTCATGACCTTGAACCATTAGATTTTTCGGTTTGATCGCCGGTCCCTTTTTCTGAATATTTGTGAAAATCGGAATCAATTTGAAAAACAATTCGACAGTTGAGATAAAAAGGGATACAGTTCACCGATTCAAAATAATTTTTTTTTTAATCATGATCCATTAAAATTTTATCTTTTTAGAAACTCAAGGCTAAAGCCCTCTTTTGTACAATCCTTCTTCAAGTATCTTAATATAGATATACATGCTCAATTCTTTTCACTAAATAACCAATGTGAGATTTTATTTTTATGTCCAAAGTCACACTTTCAATGATGCTTAAACTATAATATTTGGTTGTTTATCTGTTTGTAATGGAAAACAATAAAGGTGCTACCAATGATACGATATCTTTTATTAATGAAGATAAAAAAATTGTCCACAAAAAAAAACTAAGGAAAACATTAAAGAAAATTTGCGTGTACTGAAACCAATCCGGAAAAAAATCCAATAGTGTGAGATAAAGACGAATATGATTCATAGGTTCACAATAAACTTTTTTTCAATAATGATCCATTAACATTTTTATTTTTTTTGAAAATTAAGGCCCATAAACTAAGGCCTTATTATACATAACCCTTCACCAAATAGCTTAATATAGGTATACATCTTTAATTTTTCACTAAATAACTAATGTGAAATTCCCTTTCTATGCTTAAAGTCATACTTTCTGTGGCTCTTTAAAAAAGATAAAATTTCAACCTCTTTTTAAACGGTAAAGATGTAAAAATTATAAAATCGAATGTTCTTTTTCCACATTAATCTAGTTAAAATTTAATTTATTTCAATTGTTTAATACAAACCGGTTCGATGACCTTGAAGGGGTGCGTTCTTTTCGTGATTTAGTTTTCTATTTTTAGTTTTTAATTTATTTTCAATTTTCTGTTTTGAGTGTTTGTTTTTAGATGTTTGAAAATGCATTTACTTTGTCATTTTGGAAAACTATTTTAAGAAACTCAAAATTGGAAAACGTGTTCTTTTTGATATTTTGAGAATTTATTTGCTTGTTAAGTAAATTAAATTATTTTGTTTTTTCGTTAAAAAAATTATTTTGTTCTAATATAATCATTACCAAGACTAAACTATGAAAGTTTGCGATAATTGGTTATAAGGAAAAAAAGAAATACAAAAGGAAAATTAATAATAATAAATAAACTAACTTTAGAAGCATAAGACACATGAATAAAATTAAAAAATAGAGAATTGGAGGAGGAGGAGATGAAGGATTGTAAAATTAGAAGAGAGAGAAATGGGAATTCTCAAAACAAAGTATTTTCCTTGTTTTTAATTAAGTACTTGTTTTGCTTAAAAACTCTTAAAATGACTTTTTATCATTTTCTATTTTTATTGTTAAAAAATTTCTTGTTTTTCAAAATTCGTTTTTGAAAATATGAAAGTAAACTCGTTTTCGGTGTTTTAAAAAATTGAAAACTAAAAACGGTCTCAAAACAATAAAGAAAACATGACTTTTCCGGTTTAATGACCAGTCTAGTTTTCTGAATATTTGCGAATATTGGAATTAATCCTAAAAACAATCTGACTGTGTGAGATAAAAACAGATACTGTTTACAATAAACTTTTTTCGTTAATGATCTAATAAAATTTTAAATTTTTAGGAAGTGCAATGCCCATAAGCTAAGGCCCTATTATGCCCCTTCTTCAAGCAACTTAATATAGGTATATATTCTCAATATTTTTCACTAAATAACCAATGTATGATTCTCTTTCTATACTCAAAGTTATATTTTCACTAAATTTCAACATTATTTTAGATAAAAATTAATTTTGTTTTCAATTATTTAATTAAAATCGGTTTGATAACCTTGAATTACATTGACAAATATTGGAACCAATCTGGTGGTGTGAGATAAATCAAAACCAAAAATTAAGAAAATCAATTGAAATGAAAACTGCTTAAGATAAAGACTGGAAAATTTAAATGTAGATTGAGAGAAATTTGAGAAAGTTTTTAGATAGAATGAGTTCTATTAGAAGAAAGAACGAAAATGTGGATAAAGAAAGAGAGATATTTCTGGATAACATGAAATGTAATTGATGATTTGGATTAAAAATTGGAAAATATAATGATAATAATAAACTATAGATATGCTAATCAAACATATCTATAAATAATAATAAAAAAATGAAAAATAAAAAGAAAAATGAAGAATAAAAAAGAGAATATAAAGATTGGTAATAAATTAAAAAGATAAATAAACTTAAAAAGTAAATGGAAATGAACGGTCAATATTAAAATTAAGCATTTCCATTGCTTCTTCTGGTCCAGCAGTCTGATTTTTTTTAATACATATTAATTTTTTATCATAATAGGTAGTTATTATCACACACACATTAATGCCCACTTCTAACATTTTCCAATAGTTTACCCATCGGGCAGAATAAATACGTTATTATATCTTTTTAACATAGATAAATGAGTAGTGCTTGGAAATTACAACCAATGTTATTTTAAATCATTTTACAATTCGATTTTTCCACCCATTTTTTTCATGTAGGGTTGTTTTACCAATTCGATTTTTTCCACCCTTTTTTTTGTCTCGATTGATATGTTAACCAACTATCCACTTCCCCTAATTTTTTTATCTTACTTTTTTTTTTATTTTTATTTAAAGAAAAGAAATTAGTTTCCCCTACTTCTCCAATTCCTCACCCCTAAAATGTGAATTGTGAAACTACCCCATAACCATTAGCTTCAACCATTATAACACGTTTGCAATGTAAAATACATCTAAATTTAAGAATCAACTACATCAACTATATCCTAAATTTTTCTAAAACCACATATCTTTATAGATAAAAACAGTAAGTCACATGCATCTCTATAAAACCAGATCTGACTCCTTGCAAGGAGCCAAGCAGCCAATAAAAATCTGTCAAATCACATGAAAAATTAGCCAAGTCACATGCATCATGTGACTTGGCAGATTTTTATTGGCTATTTGGCTCCTTGCATTTTTATTAGCTATTTGGTTCCGTGCAAGGAGCTAGATATAGTCTTATAGAAAAGGTCATGTTAAAGAACCTTCTAAAACTTCAAATCTTTATGGAATAAATATAGCTTATCTTTGAATTATTATCTTTATACTCTCTTCCCAAGCACCGCCAAATATCTCTATATATGTGTGAGCATGGGTACCCTGTATAATTAGGTATACCACAACGTGTCCAAGAAAGCAACTGGATGTGTACAAAATTTGCCACTACTAATTTCTCATATATAAATTTCAACTGCCTAAGTTAATGCTTATCTATTTTATTATTTCGAAAGTCTCAGATTCCATTTAACAATATATAGTCTCTTTATATTGTCAAGGTCATAATTCCAAAGCACCAAAGCACATAGTTACCCGTCGTAATTTCGCTTTTCAATTTCTAATGGAACCAAAACAGTGAATACAAGTTTATTATGTTGAGATCAATTTAGATCATCTACTGATTACTGAATTTAACAACATTCTATTCACACCCCCCTCAACCCACAAACCCCACAACCCAACCAAAAAAAAAAAAAAATGCATAAATTGCCTCACCAATTAAAATGCATCTTTCTAGGAGTCAAATTGAACATCTATGTAGAATACTAGATTTTTTTTTTTAGTTATGAGGGAGTTCACTTCTACACTTTGTTTTTCTTACTCTGACGTGAGTTTAAAATTTACTTCTAATTATAATAGGATTTCATTTAAATAGTTAACAAAAGGCATTAACATTTGAGTAGGGATGGCAATAGATCGGATCGGATCGGCGCCGATCTAATTTGCTCTACGAAAGATTTACAAAATCATGATTTGCTCCATGATCCACGACTTATAGATCGGAGCAGATTTGATCAGATTGGATCAAGATTGCGATCCACGAAACTTTTTTTTTAAACACCATACATTACACTACTCTAATCTCTTAACTTAGTTTTATCATCATACCATACACAACAATATATTTTAATAGTAAAATAAAATTAAATTGATATCAACTATTAAGTATTAGGTTGATATCAAGAAAATTCTAAATACAATCTTGCATAAAGTAGATAATTCCAAGTGCCTTCTCATTGAAATTCCAATATGGGATTCCTAAAACACAAAAAATGACATAGAGTGCCTCATTACAAAGGCTATCACTAGTTCTTGGTTCTTCCTCCATAATCAATGTCTCCAATTTTCACAAACTCAAATTCTCCCACTATTATTATACATTATCTTCATAAGACATCTCTCACTCTTGTGAATTTATTTACAACTAGTTTAGTAACAAACACAATCCAACAAAAAATTTAGTTGAATGAGTTCAAAAACTATAAACTAAACACGAAATAATTAAACTTAATTAACCAAGTATTAAATGTTTGCTAAGGATTTTCAATTTGAAGAACTGGATATAGCAACTAGGGAAAAAGACGGTCGTCGACCGGCCAAGCAATAAATGAATCGAGAGAGGAGCTAGAGATGCGGGATTAACTATCCTAGACGGTTGACTTTGAGGTGGCTGGAGGGCCGGAGGCCGTGACTAAGTGGCTCAGGCGACCGGACGAGATCGGAAGAGCACATGAATAGGAGAGACGGCTGTGCATTGCGACTTGCGTGAAAGACTAAGGGGCGAAGAAGATTTAGGGCCGAAGGTTAGGTTCGTGGGTGAGAAGGAGGACTGGTGATGGTGTGGAGTGAAGGAGTGTTGACTTGACCGAATGTGATTATGTGAAGGTAAAATGTTTTCCTTTTTTTTTATAATAATTATTAAACAGATCGGATTAACCACGATCCAATCTGATCCGCTATCATATGTCAGATCGCAAATTCTACCCTGATTTGCTCCACCGATCTATGGATCGAGAATTTTTTTCTCAAACGGATCGGGTATCCATCGGGTTACGAAGCAGATCATATTTTTCTGACATCCCTATATTTGAGTGATACAATCGTGCCAATTTTTAGCAAACTTGGAGTTTGTTGGTTCAGATTTAAAAACCAGGGACAATAACACAAATGAATGCAAAAGTTGGGAACTTCAAGCAAAGCTTATCTACTTCTACAAGGGTAAATTGCAACATTCCCTAACTTTTGTGTTTGTTTCACTTTCGTCCCCAATCATTGAATTTGGACTAGCAGGCAGCCTTTGGAAAATGGGTGTCATTGACCCAAATGAATAAGCCCCTTTGACGCTAGGTTCTGTTTGGAGACCAATTAAAATGACATTCTATTATAATTGAGACTAAATTTCAAATTAACGCCATGTAAAAGTACAAAAATAAGACAAGTGTGCATAATAATAAAACTAGTAATTTCACCCATGCATTGCACGAGATGTCTTGACCAAATAGGGTAAACAATTCAAGAGTTGTAATTAATAATGTATAAAATATTCTTAAATCTGCCCAACTTTTTGTTTGACGTATTTATGAGTAAAGAAAATTAAGCTTCTATCATACTCTATTAATGGACATAAAATGGCAATTACACCAACGGAGTGGATATAGTGTTAAAAGTGCAATATAAATAGTCACAACCAAATTATTATAAGACTTAATGAGCTAAGGATACTAAATATTATAAGCATACATGTGTTTACAGAGAATTTCAAGCGGATATGAATACAAAGCCCTAAAAATATGTATCTAAGTGCAAGAAATTTGTGTGTTGGACAATTTGGTAGAACGTGTTAAATAATAGAAAAAAACAAAGCCCTAAAAATCGTGGGCTATGGAAATCAATAGGAAATTAATTAGGGTTGTCAACTATATACACTAACCACAGTGGAAACTTTCCCAAAAAATGCAATTGTAAATCAATTAGGACTTTATAGTATAGATTGAATATAATTAACGCTGGAGATTTAACTTAGATAAAATAAATTTACCCGAAATATAGACACTGATGATGATTATCAAGAGCATGAATTTCGAAATGATTGAACTCAATCAAAAAATCCCCTCAAGATAAGATCTCAGTTGATAACCTCATCCGATTATTGAATTCGGGTCGGCAACCAATATAGAAATCTGCCAACAAAAAAAAGGAATATAAATTAGGGTTGTGCATTTAACAGGAATTAAGGAAATTACTTTGATTAGAGATAAGTTTTCGATTAATAGATCTTATCCGAATTATGTATAATGGATTGCGAAAATATTCTGTAGATAACCTCAAAAAAATATTGATACACATCCTTCAGTAAGGATTATCCAAAAAGAAGGAGATTTAAACATATAGGAGTCTAATCGATCGAAACCAGAGAAGATCAATGGGGTTATTCTATAACCCTAGGACGCCGGAAACTGAGAATGAATCGGATGTCAAACCACGGGCAGCAACGAACGACAATTTTTTGTATCTCAAATTCAATGTCTTCAAATGAGAGAGAGAGAGAGAGAGAGAGAGAGAGAGAGAGAGAGAGAGAGAGGACTAGAGGAAATAATAAAAGGAAAGGATCATTAATTAAAATTAGCAACTTAAAAAAAGGTATGAAATGAAAATTTAGCTGCAAATGGTAAAATGCCTATTCACAGTTAATTGAATAATTTAGGGTTTTTTAATTGGAAAGCCAATTAGGTTAATTGTCATAAATTATTCAATTAACCGTAAACAATAATAATTTTTTTAATGAATTAGGTTAGCAGTTTTTTTTTTTTTTAAGTAATTAGGTTAGTAGTTTATATAACTGTGTTTTAATCAATGAAATGAAACCAATAAATGAAAGTAAAAAAATAAAAAATAAATGAAAATAATAAAAAAGTTAAAAAAAATAAATAAACGGATAAGATTAAGAGTTAAACAGATGGCCAATATGTAAATGCCGGATTTAGAAAGTGATTTTGGACGGGAAAATGGGGAATGAAAACTAAATTACTTTAACATATATATATATATATATATATATATATTTCAAGTTAAGTTCCACATTACTTTTTTTTCTAATCATTATCATACATGTCATGACACTTTTATACTCCAAAGTAATATGAATTTGAAATTTAATTTCAACCATAATAAAATTTCACCATAAAAAAAATTATAAAATTTCATATTATTTATTGTTTTATATAATTTGATATTATATGTATTATTCTTGTGCAACACTTGGGTGAGAATCTAGTTTTGGAGAATAAATGAGGTGATGGAAAAAAATCCGATTAGTCTTCATATATAGAGATAATTAGATACAGCTACTATAAAGTGGAAGCCACCGCAAAGGGATGGATGAAAATAAACGTAGATGATTCTATAAAGGGTGATATAAATCATAATGGAGTGGGAATAGTATGCCGTGATGGAAAGGGGAAATTTTACGCCACAAGTAGGGGGAATGTGTTGCATTGTTGAAGAGAATTCAGCTAGCCATTGTTGAATTGCAAAAGGTGACTTTGCTGTGCAACAGTTGTGATGAGGTTAAATTTCATGCAATTCGTAATCGGGTTGCTCATTCGTTAGCTATGTTTTTTTTTTTTTTTTTATAATTACTGTGATTTGAGCCAATATTGGACATAGTTGCGCCCGACTTTCATTGTGTACACTCATGCTAGATGAATGAAAGATGAAAGTTGGTCGAATAATAATAATAATATATTGGTTTGATTAAATCTTAATCTTGATTTTTGAAATAGAAATAGAGTGCTGAGTGCTCTACCTCCAAATTAAAGAAAGGTTTAATTTCACATATGATCCATAACTTTTGCACTTTTTATAAGTTGGTTTCTTATTCTTTTTTCTTTCAACATCGTAGCCCCTAATATTTATAAATTTGCACATAAGGTCCGTTATAACATTTATACTTTACTCTTCCATAAAAACAAAAAATGAATTTTGAAAAATAGTAAAAATAAAAAGGAAAATAATTTCCCCCATCTTACCTGCCTAACTACTCATCTCATTTCAACCCCCAACTTGACTACTAAAAATGACAAATACCAACATCAATTTTTTTTTTCTCCTTCTCTAGGAAAGCCTCTTTTTTTCCTATCATTTCTAGCAGCAATGGCAGCAGCCAATAAAATGGGGGTCCTCTTTTTGTTGTTGGAAATGACTGTCGATATTAGCTATTTACAACTGAGTTGGGGGTGGAAAACTAGGCAAGTAAGGTGGGAAAGAAATTAGTTCATTTTTTCATTTTTATTATTTTTTTCTTTGTTTTTAAAATTCCTTTTTATTGGTATGAAGGTGATTTTTTATAGGATTAAGGACCTTATATGCGAAAATATTATAAAAGGTTAAAGACCCAACTGATACAACATACAAAGATTGGATACCACATGTAAAACTTACCCTTAAAACAAAAAAAAGATACATGCAAAACTTATAATTATGGGTTCATATGTCGAGATATATAGGGTTTTATCAAGTCGAGTTGCATTTCGTAGCCCATTTCAAGTTCCATAAGATAGCTCGACAATAGGACACGTTAATTACCAAATGAACCAATTAAATTTTGCATGATATGTCTACCATAGTTGCTTAAAATTACAAATCTAATTAGTTGATCATGATTTGAGACGTATCTACTTGAAAGTTAATTCCATTAATTAGGTATTTTTAACCTCTCCTCATAGCCCATTTGTGTGTGTATATATAGTTTCAACCGCCAAATTATACCCATATATAATTCCATTAGGTTATCGCTCTCATATCGCTTTCTTTCCTTTCCGCAGAGATCATATTCTTTCCACGTACGAAATTAGAGTAGAGAGAATGAGTAAAGTTTGTGGAAAGAGACTACTTCCTCCCGGTTATCGGTTTCAGCCTTACGATCACGAGTTGTTGAAGTTCTATTTGTTTCCTAGAGTTCATGGTTCGCACGAATATCCGGCCGATGTTATACATGACATGGACGTATATTGTTGTCAACCTTCAGACATTCCTTCAGGTATTAATAAAAAATCTTTTAATATCTAATCACAGAAAATATTGTTAGTTAATTACCGGGTGCTAAACTTGAACTGATGATGTGTTTAATTTTTTTTAGGGATATAAAAATATCAAGAGTTTTCTTGCATGCGTTTATACGCAATTTTATTTGCATGCTTCTTGGATTTCAAGGGATCATAGATCGTGTGTTTCTTCATTTAATCGATCGCGTTTATGTTGTTAGGGTACTAATAATAATATATTGTTTATTTAGTTTCTTGAATATAATGGCTTTTGTATAATGGAGATCGTCAAGTTATCACGTTGTTGAAGCACTAAAACTACGTTTGCATGGCAATTAGTTTCTTGAATATTAAGATGTGTCTTGATTTAGTTAGGATCATAATTATATATCATGTTCCTCTGTTTTATTTTGTTGCGAGATTATTGTAAATTCTTTATTTTTCTTTTCAAGATTTCTAATGATCTCTAATTTTTTCTTATTTTTAGAGGACGGTGCATATTACCCGTACTTCTTTACATCAAGGGTGAGAAAGTTTGATAAGGGGTCGAGACTAGATCGCTGCACCAAAGATGGGAAGGGGTATTGGAGGATGACAAGCGGAATAAATGAAATCTTGGACGAGGTTGATGGGTCGGTTCTTGGGAGAAAGAACACGCTTGTTTACTTTGAGAAGACGAAAAAAGAAAAAGGAGTCGGGCGCAAGACGAATTGGATCATGCACGAGTACATTCTTGATGAATGTTTACTTCCTCCCTCAAATGACAAGAAGGTTGG
>CAVNYN010260227.1:0-35347 GCA_963692815.1 Nyctanthes arbor-tristis
AATTTTTAGAAACATTGGCTGGTTTTGGTGTAATTATTCCTATATTTCCCTCCATGTTGTGTCTTGTCCTTGTATGTAATTATTTTCTTTCGTTTTGATTCCTGTCTTTACATGAATACAATGTACTGAACTAGTCACGGGTGCCATCTTTGTTATTGGGACCTTATAGCATACCTTCTATAAATTTTTCATGGTCGAAAAGAATACGAAGCTTTAATTTCAAATTCAAATATTCTCACGTAATGCCAATCCAACGTGTTATTTCTTTCTAAATTTTACTTGGTTCTTGGATTTTTATTCATGTGTTGATCACAGGGACTTTGAAGAAATGCTTGGTGCTTTGCTGATCATAAAGCCAACTTTGAAGAAGTGTAGATGTTTTCTGGTCTTAAAATATTTGTCGATAGACAAGTAGAACGATTCTGCTAAACTTACAATGAGAATGTTTTTATGTGTTAACATCTTTTGCTAGACTCTTTTGTGTTTTTTCTTGAATTTCATCAAATAGATGAGGGAGGATTTAACTTCTTTGCAAAATGATATGTGTTTTCTAGTTTCTTGTTTATGATTAATTAGAAAATTATAAAAAGATGAAATTTATTGTTGAGATCGGAAGAGCACACGTAAAAATTTGTTAGACAATTAATTATATAATTTTCTGGAAGAAATATTTGTTAAATCTATATATCTTTTTAAAGTTAATTTTTTTCTTCACTCTAGTTGTTCTGAAGTCGAAATCTTTCACATATCTTGGTACTTTCTTTTACCTCTCTCTGTTTGTAATCTCCTCTTTATGTTGTGTCAACTTCTTGACTTTCTTTTGAAAGTTGACTAACTATTCTCCATGTGTGTGCATATGACACATGATGAACGATGAAAGCACGTAGCTAATAATTGCAGGCTGGGTGTCTTGGTGACAACTAACAATCGATCGAGATGAGTAATAGTCACTCACCCACTGTAACCTCGTTCACTTTTAACGTGTCACATACATAGCCTACACATATAACGTACATATGTGTGCCACGTCAGACAATGTCACCACTACGTCAGAACTGAACAGTGTAACCCCACTCACAGCGGGGCGAGTGAACAAAATTACGATCAAGACATCAGTTTCTCTATATTTTTAAATCCAATGTGTTATATTATTGTAAATAAAAGGGATAGTTAAATGTGAAATTAGACTGGTAAAAAAAATGTGAAATTAGAAATCACCTGTGCATGCATCGCACCCCATATTGATAATCCGTTAGAAAGTTTAATGCCTATTGCTTCATCGCACCCCATATTGATAATCCATTAGAAAGTTTAATGCCTATTGCTCCATCAGAGTCTATGTTATCAAATCACATTTCATTTATATTTTTATTAAGTTTCTTTCTTTCATTTTTTTTTTGGGGAATAAATCTATTTATTATATTGGTTTCTTTCAAGCAGTTTATTATCTATTCCAATTATATGCACCTCAGAGCATTTCTAATTTGGGTTTGATGCATCGGGAACGAAGGTTGGGCCCTGGGGGTTTGGTTTTTCTTTGTCTTTCATCATATGTTGATCGAATGAACTTTGAAGAAGATACTCTGCCGATTGAGCCGGCAATTTTAAGGAGTGTAGACCTTTTGAAACATTAAGATATATTTGTCAATAGACAGGTAGAACACTCTGATTCTTTTTCTTATTACAGATGGAGATGTGGTACTATTAGGCTCTCTTTTTGGCCACATAGCACCATGAATTTCAAGAAATAGATGAGAGAGAAGATTGCTTCTTTGAGAAAAGCGACGTGTGTTTTCCATTTTCGTTTTATGATGCGAAAATTACATCATAAAATGATGAATTTCTTGTCCGATATTGTAAATTCATAATTAAAAATAGGGTAAATTTCACAAAGGTCCTTAACCTTTGTAAAATGTCGCGAATTTGTCCCCTACTTTTTTTCGATTGGTCCCTAATATTTTTTTACTGTTTTTTCCATTTTCCCCATATTTTTATTTGTAAATTTAAACAGGGCGGGCAATTTAGGTCAACCCCAATCCGACCTGCGACTCAATTTGCCCTGAAAAGACCTGCCAATTCCCGGGGTAAAAAAATATTTGCCCAGTTCAAATTGGGGCCCACTGGTTTTCGGTTAGTTCGGTTTAAATTGCCATCCTCACCCAGCATGCATTAGGTAGATGGCAGTGTGAATCAATCATCGCCATTGTTAGCGCTAAATTTGCTACCTTTTAAACGTTAATGTTGTATTGTACAATACGATAAAATAGTGGGATGAACAGGTATTGCACATTTTATACAAAGAACGAACAATACTTATATATATTTGGATTAATAATTTATTGAGTATGCTCAATAAGAAATAATAATTTTAAGGAGATTGTTTATCTGACATGAAAAAGTGACATGATTAGTTGTCAATCATGTTTAGATGATTGTGGTCCTTCAAATCCACCACTTGGATATAAAGAACCAATTCATGTTTGCCAACTAACTCATATTAATTATTCATGTCACATAAATATATTTCTTTAAAATTACCGATAAGAAAATTGATTTGGGTCACACTCTCTTATTTCTTTTTAGATTTTAATGTTTCTAAAGTCACCAACGTAATTATGATATGTACATTACATATTAATTTATAAACCAATTGAAAGTTTAATGATTGTAATATATATTTTAAAAAAAAAAAGACAGAAAGAAAGTTTAAGGAGTTAGAATTTGAAAAGTTAAATATTTCATGAATTAATTAAAATTATTAATTAATAATAAATAAATATGACATGGATTAAACGTTGAACATGGGTATATATTAGTAGTATAAAAATTAATAAATTAAATATATAAGGGAAAAATAGAAAATCAGACGCCCCCTCATTTCCCTTTAATCAATGTATAATAATGGTAATACTCTTTCCCTCCCGCAAGTATTTTTCTTTCATAATTTCACACACATTAAAAAATATATTTAATATACTTGGAAAAGTAAATTTAACTCACAATTTATCTTTCTACTATACTTAATTACTCATCAACACTATTATTGAAAAAATAAATTAACCCACAATCTTCCTACTATAGCCTTATTTAATACACCTCTAAATCTAATAAGGACGGAAATATAATTCGAGATGAATAAAAAGGATTAGGGAAATATATCTTTGCGGATTTGAGGGAGTATATATTATACAGCGTGAGAGTGTGTGTTTATGAAGTTAAATTGAACTATTATTTTAGCTACTTAATTTAATTAAAAAATTTTGAAGTACATTTTTCAGATTGGCTAGTTAGTTACTGTTTGGAAAAAAAAGGATTGACTTTACTTGGAGCAAATAATAATAAAGTTTTAAGAATATATCAAGGGACAACTTTCTCAAAAAAAAAAAAATATATATATATATATATTTATATATATATATCAAGGGATAAAGTAGGTTTTCAAACCGAGAAATAATTCCTTGGTGACTGTTATCCATCCACGAAATAACGCCAACTGAAGATACTCGACTGTATACATGCAATATTTTCTAGATTATATACCTTATTACTTCTTGGATCGACTCTTGGATTAACCCTGCCACTTAATTTCCTTAGTATTTAATTTAATTAATTTAGGTCTTTAGATGGCATAAATGCCAAACTGAATATGCTACATTAATAATTGTTGTCGAGGCATTTCAGTTTGTAGAATTTTATGAAGTGTATCATGTTTAACGTAAACCCGACAAGGTAAAATTCTCCAAACCCAGAAAAAAATTGATTTCAACCAAAAAAGCTAGAGTGGTAGTTTTGAGTTTTCATCTTTAAAACTTGGACCGACTGATAATGTAACAAGTTAACGTACCAACGATTAAGCACTTTTTTTTTAATGAATAATTCTATTGGGACAAAAAATGGACAAATAGTTAGACAATAGACATATGACCCATGTGATTGTCATTAATTTAAAATTGATGTAATTTGTTGAAAAATAAGATCCTACTAGATATCTTTAACTTTTTCTATCTATTTATATTCAAATAACATAACTCTTTTTTTTTTTATAAGCTCACAATTTTTGAATGAGTTAATTTCATAAATCGTCCTCAACTTTTAAGTTAAGAATCGGTTGGGTTTCCAACCTTTTTTTCCGACCTCTTAGGTCCTTAACCTTTCATAAATTCAAACGATAGGTCATTTTTGTCACTATTTCTTTAACTTTTCATAGAAAATGACATTATACTTTTTAAATTTTTAATTTTAAAAACAAAATATTCAAAAATATTAAAAAAAGTGAAAACACCCACCCACCCTCGCCCTCCGTCCCTCAGCAAATCGGGGAATTCAACAAACCCTCAAAAACGTTGTCAGAAATGACCGCAGACTTTTGCCAGAAACAACAGCAAAATTGTCGTTTCCGGCGGCAAAAATGGGGGGATGAATCCCCCAATTTGCTACCAATTGGGGGCTCACCGTCCCAAAAAATACTGCCACTACTGTCATTTCTAGTAGCATTTTACTGTCATTTCCAGGAACAAAAATGGGGTGGGGGTGGGCGTTTCTCTTTTTTAAAATTATTTTTAATATTTTTAAACTATTTTGTTTTTAAAATTAAAAAGTTAAAGGGTATAAACGTTATTTTCTATGGAAAGTTAAAAGAATAATGACAAAAATGATCTATCATGTGAATTTATGAAATGTTGAGACTCAGGAGGTTGAAAAAAAAGTTGAGGACCCATCCGATTCTTAAGTCACCTATTGGGACAATTTGTGAAATAACCCATTTTGAATCACCAAAAGAATAAACAAGAAATTGATTCTCTAAGAAAATAGACAAAAGACTTCTGTTCCAATAAAACACTCTTAATTAATTTTTAGTCGTGCATGACCTGTGTGTTGCACTGAAAATGACCATCAATAATGCTTGTCTGCAAATGGGGAAACCACATTACTATTTTTTGTTAATTTTCAATTCTAGTTAACTAGTACTATTTGCAATTAAATTGTTAGATAATCCTCGTTTCTGCAATTTTGGCCTGATTTAGGCGATATACATATCTAACTCTTTGTACTTTATTAAACTATAATTTTGCGTATGGTCCCCAACCTTTACAGTTTTTATCAATTAGGCCCTCAATTTCTTTTTTCAATAGTATAAGTCCTCAACCTTTTTTTAATAGTATAGTTCCTTAACCTTTTAGAAATTCACCCATAAGGCATTTTATAGTATTTCTACCCTTACTTTTTTAGATAGAAAATATCTAAAAATAGTAAAAAATAATAACAAAAAAAAAATAAAAAAAATAAAAAAATTAACCGCCATGCTGCCGGAAATGGCACCCGAAAAGCAAGACTCCCTCTTTTGTTGCCATTTCAAGCAAAAAACCCTTTTGACTGCCATTTCCAGCAGAGGGGATTCACATCCCTTTTTTTCCTTTTTTTTAATGTTATTTTTTTCTATTTTTAAACTTTTTATTTTTTTATGCTTAAAATGATAAGGGTCGTAATAGTAATTTGACAAAGGAGTTAATGGAGAAATAGATGGAATCGGTCAAAAGGACATTTCGTACTAATTAATAATACGTTGGGGACTCAGCGGTTGAAGAAAAGATTAAAGACCCAAGCGATGCTAACTGTGAAGATTGAGGATGAAATGTGAAACTAATCCGAAAGAATATAATAAATGGATGATAGATCGAAAGGTCGATCTGGATAGCCTAACACGTACCTCAATTCGGTTTGGTAGCCCCACTATTAGGGATGGCAAGTGGCAACAATTGGGGTTCGGGCGGACCCGAGGCGCGAAACATTTTTTCCCGCCCCGCGCCCGACACCTGCCAAAATTCAGGGCGAATCAGGTCGGGTAGGGTTGTCGGGTAGATCGGGTCGGGATTTTAACAAGTCTACTAACTCAGTTGAATTTTCTTAATTTTTTTTCTATTTTTTCCATATTTTTTATTTAAACGGGGCGGGCAGTTTGGGTCGACTCTGACCCTACATGCGACTCGATTTGCCATGAAATGACCCCGCCCATTAGTGGGCTAAAAAAATTACCCCTTTCGGATTAGGGCCCAGGGATTTTTAGTTGGTTCAATTTAAATTGCCATCCCTATCCACCCGGAATTAGGTAGATGGCGAAGCGAATCAATCATTGCCACTGTTAGCGCTATATTCGCCAAGATTTAAAGGTTGAGGTTATATTGTACAATAAAATAAAATGGTGAGATTAGATAGCGCCACTCGGTCATTTAATTATAGATTTACACTCGCAATGGTAGGGTCCATAAAAATAGTGTTTGGGATTGATGATTGACGTGTTTATTAGAACAAGTAATAAACACATATATTGCATGTTTTATACAAAGGATGAACAATACGTACACATGTTTGAATTAATAATTTATTGAGTATGCTCAATAAGAAAACAATAATTTTAGAGAGATATATTTATCTGACATGAAAAAGTGACATACTTAGTTATAAATCATGTATTGGATGATTGTAGCTTTCAAGTTCACCACTTGGATATGAAGAATTAATTCATGTTTACTAACTAACTCATGTTAGTTATTCCAACTCACTCGTGTTAGTTATTCATGTCACATAAATATATCTATCTAAAATTACTCATGAGAAAATTGATTTGGGTCACACTCTCTTTTTTCTTTTTAGATTTTTACTGTTTCTAAAGTGACCAACCTAATAATAATATGTACGTTACACATTAATTAGAAAGTTTAATGATTGTAATATTAAAAAAAGAAAGAAAGAAATTTTAAGGAAGGATTAGAACTTGAAAAGTTAAATAAATATTTCATGAATTAATTAAAAATACTAATTAATAATAATACATAAAAATGAAATGAATTAAATGTTGAGTAGGGGTATATATTAGTATAAAAATTAAAAAATTAAGTAAGGGCAAAATAGAAAATCAAAAGCCCTCTCATTTCCCTTTAATCAATGTATAATAATAATAATACTCTTTCCCTCCCACAAGTATTTCTCTTTTGTTTTTTCACACACATTAATAAAATATGTATAATTTTCACTCTAAATCCCAATTTTAACTTTGTATTAATTTTATCTTTTTTTTAGTTTATTAAGCCCCCAACCTTTCATTTATTAGCATATTATGTCCTTAACGTTACTTTTCATCCCCAACCTTTCAATTTTAGTAATTAACCTCTATCAACATGACTATTATATCCTTGATTCTTTATTTTCACTATAGATATCAAAACTTTCAATTTTTATATAATTTTATTCTCGTCCTCTTTTAGACGTTTATGACCCATATCCTTTCATTTATTGTCGTGTTATGTCCTTACTAATACCTTCCGCCCTCAACCTTTCAATTACTACTATTAATAATCCCTATTAAAATTATTACTAACACCTTGGGTGCACTATAAATCTATCTCGCTTCCTTTATCTGCTGCTAGAATATAATGATGTCATTTCAGAACTTTCTATTAAAGTGATGCCATTTTTGACAACAAAAGGAAGAGAGGAGAATTTCCTTTTTTGCAAATTTTTTGAATCCCCAAAATTCGTCTTGCAATCCACACCTGATTGATTTGATCGGACTAAGACAGATAATAGATCGGGGCAAATCAAGGTGATAATCACATACAGATACAAGAAATTAAATTAGAATTAGAGTATTATGATTATGTTTGATTTTTTATAAATCAAAAATTAATTTTTTTAGGAGGATCTACCCAACATGTATTCACCACGTGTTATGTGGTAGATTAAGAAATCTGATATGATTAGTCACTTGATACAGATTGAGCTTTATTGTTATCATTATTCTGACTGTTGCTATTTGATTGTGTTGGAGTATGTTACTGTAAGCGGATTTCTTATTTTATATTTTTCTCTATTTTTTATTTAAATAATTAATGGTATAATCGTAATTTTAATAGATATTAATAGTAAAAATTAAAATATTAGGTATAAAAAATGTTAATGGCGGTATAACACAACAAAAAAATGAAAGGTTGGGGGTATATGTGTCTAAAATGGATGTAGACAAAATTGTGTAAAAATTGAAAGGTTGGGGGATCTATAATAGAAATAAAAAATCAAGGATACAATAGTTATTTTCATTGTAATTAATGGTGAAAATTGAAAGGTTGGGAATGAAAAGTAACATAAGGGATATAATGCGATAATAAATGAAATGTTCATACCTAATAGACTTAAAAAATGAATGAGGACAAAATTGATACAAAGTTGAAAGTTCGATGACCTAGAGTGAAAATTACCCAAAAAATATTTAATGTACTTAGAAAAGTAAATTTAACTAGCAATCTTTCTACTATACTACTATTTACTCATCAACACTATAAATGAAAAAGTAAATAAAACCACAATCTTTCTATTATAGCCTTATTTAATACACCTACAATAAGAAGGGGAATATAATTCGGGATATATAAAAAGGATTAGGGGAATTTACCTTTGCAGGTTTGAGGGGAGTATATTACACCATGTGAGTGTATATGTATATGAAGTTAAATTAAATTATTATTTTAGCTATTTAATTTAATTAAAAAAATTTGAAGTACATTTCCCAATTGGCTGGTCAGTTAGTTACTGTTTGGGGAAAAATGGATTGACTTCACTTTGAGCAAATCCTATCGTACATATATAAAAGCAGCCTTCCTATAGGGAAACTCTCTATGTGGCCATACATCATTGGGAGATAGGGATACATCTTCCAAAACTTGTCATCTCGGCTTAATGGCAACAACTCCTTTTATGTCAAAGGTCGAACCTGACACCATGACATATAATCTAGGAGACCCACTTTGAAATCCTGTCAACCTCTATGACCAAGAAAAAAAGATCTTTATACCACCATTAAAAGAATACCACCGAATTACTTAAGCGAAAGCGTAAGTTTATTTATTTTGGCCTCTTTGTCATAGAATTAAAGTTTTAGCAAGAAAAGGACTTGGAGCTAAACCTTTAAAAACCTTGTTTGACAACCAAGATCCCAATATTGAAACTTCCAACATGGGTGAACAATCTTCTAGATATCTATCTATAAGTTCCATATTAGGAGGAATAGCAGAAATATCAGGTGATTTTGTTGGTATTTCAACTGATTGAACTAAGTCAAGAGGATTGATTGTTGATCCAATTGACATATTATCAATTTTCCCCTATCTCCCAATAGTGTATAGCCATATGGAGAGTTTACTCTCCCTGCTCTCTATAGAATTCTTTGATATAATATTAAAAAAAAAGAGGGAATGAGTCAGAATTCAGTTGAGGTGGTCAAAATTTTCAACCAAAACGACATAGTTTTGGCACTCTTTTTTCCGCGTTTCCCATTTCTATTTTCACCGATATAACATACCAAGCACACAGAACGACATCGTATATCATTTTTGTTCATTCCAAAGGCCTCTCTCTCTAATTCCAACACCGCCTCTCAAAAACCTCCCAAATTGACAAGCATGGTTGGAGTTAGGGCATCGTCGATCAGATGAGATATTGTTGTCCAGTGCCGGTCAATGGTGCGCCTGAGGAATTCTTTCTTCCATGAGGATGGTGTAGATAACATGGCAGCATAGTTTGTTCATAAGTCTTCGTTAGGCTTGGAAACCTCAGCAAAGCCTGCTACCTGGATTCGGCGCTCCTCTCCATTGCCTCATCTATAGGCTTCCATTCACCAATTTATGCCTCATATTCCTCCATGCTTCTAGCTATAAGCCTCTAATTTTATCTAATTTTATATTCCATTTCTCAGGCTCTATAGATCGATAAGGAATGGCAAGTTGGTCATTTAACTTTCTGACCTTAACGATTTACTCACTTCACTGTTGTTACATTTTAGACCTGATTTTGTTCTCATTTTTATATGGATTATAACCATAGTGTTGGGATTTTGAATTTGGCTCAACATACTTGATCGGTATCGACAAATGAAATTGCTGGAAACTAGTATACCATATGGTCATTGAAAATAATTGTAATGTTCATACTTTATAATGCTTGTTTTTCAACTTCTTTCAAATTGCTAATTTGTGACCCTTTGCTTTCATCCTTACTGCTCCTTGTTAACTTCCTGAGTTTTTTTAATATGTATTTTTCTGATTATTTTCCTTGTTGTAAAAATAATTAAGCACAAATTTAGTACATAGTTCTTTTGTTTTGTGTATGATTTATATATTCTTCATGATATATACTGTCTGAGACTTCTTTTAGAGCTTGTTTGATCCTCTTTAGTCCCCCAATTTATAAATTTATTTGACATTTGATTTGATATGGAACTAAATTTCAATATAATTTCTTATTGTTAAAGTTGATTTTCATGTCAGTTTGTTGAATCTGGGAAGTCCTAGATATGGAACGCCAAGTGCTGATCTAGAGATTCTTAAAGGTTATTTTAACTTTAATAACCCACCAAGTGGTTCTTATAGTACATAGTAAGGAACATAATCTAGCATTAGAATCGATAAAATTAGTCTCTTTTACTTTATATCAACGTTGTCTATGAATGTACAAATCAAATGAGTAGTAATTTAGGATAAGGAAACAATGTATTTTGTAGAGAACGTGTTTTTAATTGCAAAGATTGTGTTGATCTAAAGCTTCTTGTTTTGTCCAATAATAATGTCTCCAATTCTTTTCTATCAATTATGATAAACCTGGCGTGCTTGAGGTTAATGATGAGAGAAAAAATGGAAGAGAACCTACTCTTCCAAGAATCCATTAGCTTCTTCATTAGGCTTATAATGCAGCTTGCATTAAGAATTATTTTGTTTTTAGTTATTTTTGGCATGATTTACCCAGAAATATTGCTTCTATAGTTTTCTTGAGTTTTCACCTTGACAATCATAACTTGCATAAGGCTTCCTCCATTTCATTCCCCAGAATTGCTTTAGTTCTATTTCCTCTTCGTCGCTTTTGTCCTTTTTATCCAAGCACCAATTAATGTGGGTTTTACATTCTCTCTGAATGTTCTTTATAGATGTTTGCAGTTGTAAAATATATATTACCATTCAGCAATGTCCGCTAGGAAAACAGACGAGGAGCAAGAATCTTTTACTTCAGGTAACAATGCAGCTTGGTTAGTTCTTCGTTTATAAAAAATGTTGTTTCTCTCTCCACTTACAATGAAAAGCTATGGGCCATTTATTTGTTGATTTTGAGGTAGACAGTATCCAAATCGGTGAATAGAGAATTGATAATCCATGTTTATATATAATTACTTGATTTTGGAATTGAAAGTTGAAATACTCTTTCAATTTTACCATATTAATTATGTTAAATTCTTTCTTCAGCTTTTCAAGTTTTTGGATTCAGATTTTTTAATACATTTTAGAACTATTTATTCTTTTTCATGACCGATAACTACAGATTATTGTTGGAAGAACTGGTCCAGAAAGGCTCACAAGTGAGGCTGGTGAAGTTATAAGGTGTGAGATCATACTTGTAAACAATCTTTGCTTTCGTCTTTTATTATTGATATTGTTGTTATATTTCAATAAATTTCATGTTCGGTGGTCTTTCTTTGGTCATTTGCAAGGTATGTTCATAAGGACTGTCACACTTGTGGAAGTTGGGGATAAAGTCAGTGTAACTTATTCTTTTAGCTTCTTACTAATGTTCAGATTATTCTTTTAGCTTCTTACAAATTTATACTTTCAGTCTCTTGCAGCATTGTGTTCCGTTGGCTTATGATTGGATTTTGTTTATTTTCTATTATTTCCATATTGCTTGATTTGCACATCATATTTTTAAATTTTTTTCTTTGTACATCAGTTTACTTTCACATTTTAATGTCTTGACCAATTTCTATGAATTTCCCCAATTTGTGCAGGGTATTGAGGATTGACGTATGTAACCATGGTAGCAAGGGGAGTGGCCTTGATTGAAGAAAGTACCTAAATCTTCAATCTATACAAGGATTATAGCATACTAATTTCATGTTGATGCTTTTATCCTGAAATTTATTTCTAGAACATGTAGTTCATCTTGCATTATATTCTCTTGAATATATCAGTAAAGGAAATGTACCTTAAAGAATGCTGACTACTAGATACTATGCTTTGTAGGACTTTTGTACTAAAACTGAATTTCTACATCACAATAAATTAGTGGAGAGAGTTATCGATAATGTGTTCCTTGCATGACTGATGTTAGTGGGCAAATTATTTATAAATGTTGAATACTTTATTAGGACAAAGCAAGAGATGACTCTAAGTGCCTATGTTTTATGTGATATTGATGTAGGGACGTTAGCATTTGACATAAAATTTTCAAGATGCCTTAATATATATGTATCAATGACGGTCAATGATCTAAATTCTGCTTATGCTAACATGGTTTATCATGAGTCATGCCTTCTTGTAGGTAGAGATGATGTCTCATAATGATGAAATATTGAAGCTGAAGTGTAGAGGCACAAAGGAAAAAAGTTGTATATGCTAAGCCAAGGTGTTGACTAAGCAAAAGGCATCTTTTGTAGTGGGGGATTCGTTCTACTGAGCTACTCAAAGTCCAATTAAATAGTTTCTTTCATCCAATGTAAGAAAATATCTCTTATGCTCCACCTTTTTGAGGAATAATCCTTCATCCAATCACGGATACCTAAGAAGAAGTTTAGATTTTAATTGAGCAAAATTGGGTGTCACTATAATTTACAGTAGTCTCTCAACAGGGATGCCTTTACTTTCTAATATAAATCTATGTTAATGTAAGAAAAAACTAACCTATGTGTCGCCCATCGTGCGTGCGCGCACTAGTAATAATAATAAAGGTCATTGGCATAAACGATTTCTACCTTTAGACATTATTGTGAAAATAATCATTGCCTTTCATTTTTTTGACAATTTCATCATCACATTACGACGCTCTTCCGATCTCATCCTTACTTTTATTTATATTTAATTTTTTTTCATTTTTATAAGGTTATTTTGTCCATTCGCAATTAAAAATTTAAAAATCGTTGAAAATAAAGTTCCAAATTAATTAGAAAAAAGTTGTTATTTCTAATTTTTTAATAATTGAATTTATTTTAACTGGTTTTCGACCATATTAATTATTTTAGAATTGTATTTGAAAATTTTTCAAATTTTAAATAGTGACTCGACAAAAATGCCCTTCTGAAAATGAAGAAAATTATATACAAATAGACATAAGGATGAACTTTGCAAAAGAAATATAAAGGGGAGGATGAAATCACCAAAAAATTAAAGGTGGGGGAGTATTTGTGCAATAATGACCAAAAGTTAGGGACTTTTTGTGCCAATTACCCATAATAATAATATATAATAATAATAAAGTTTTTATAATATATCAAGGGACAGCCAAAGCCAGACCTTTAGCTTATGAGGCCCTAAGCGAAATTTAAAAAATGAGGTGCATAGTGATTGATTTTTTATTTTTAAATAATATGTTAAAAATAAAGCAAAAAACAAAAATACTAGTTATTATGCAATAATAATAACCAACAATGTACCCATCAATAAATAACACTAAACTCACTGGAATTTGATGTTAATAAAATTTAGGAGGGGCTTCTTACTTCCCAAACAGATCCTTATATGTCTCTATCACTTATTTTATTTCTTCAGTGTTTCTATAATCTACAATTTCTCTCTCACTGTCTTCCCATTTACTTTGTATTTTCTTGACGTGTTTCATAACAGTAACTTGAGGAAGCTTTTGGTTGTTTGTATTGCATTTACTCTTCATCGCTTTATTTCCAGTTAGTTTTTTCCCTTTTTCCATAAGTTTGCACTGTTTGCATGTTTTTTTCCTTCATTTTCTCTAGCAGTATTGTTGTTTTATAGCTTTTATTTTACCGGATTTTCTATAGAACCAGGTCTATTTCTAAAATTTGAAATCAGATTTGGTCATGCGGCAGAATGACAGATTCATGCGGCTGCATGTAATGACCTGTGCGGCCACACCAGGCAGCATGAGCTTTCTGGCCGAGCTGCATGGGATGGTGCGGCCGCACATAAAACATGTGCGGGCATACATATATTTGTGCGTCCGCACAAATTATATGTGCAGCCGCACCACACTCATGCGGCCTAGTGCAGCCTCACTTGCCATTACATGCTGCCATATGGCATGACCAGATTTGATTTCAAACTTTGGAACCAGATTTAGTTTTATAGAAAATCCGTTTATTTTACTCCTACCTTATAATCTTTTCATTTGTGTTTATTTTATTCGTTTATCATATAATATATAGTTTTAGTATCGTTGTGATTTCTTGCTTTTTGTTTTTTAATTATATTTTTTATGCATATTATATACTGTAATATAAGTTATTACAATACACCTTTTTCTCAAGGGTTGCACTAATGTGTGCCCACTAAAAAAATTAGTGGGAAAATCGCGGCCATAACTTATGGCCAGATTACTTCATACCTACAATTTTTTTTTTTCGAACGCCCTATGTCTTCTTTTGCATTTTTTACCATTACTATTATAATTTTTCCCAATATCAATTTAATTTACACTTCATATAATTTTTTGTTAATATTATTTCTTAATAATGTGAGATACCTTTATTGTTTTTTCCTTTTTGTGTTCTGCCATTTAATATACTTGTGCTTTTATGTTTTTATTTAAATATATGTATCGATGTGTTTATTTAAATTTCAACTATTTACTTCTGATTGCAAGCTGAATACAATGAGGAAGTTGACTAAGAGTTCTGTAATATCTGGTGGGTACGGGAGACCACTTGAGAAAAATGAAGATTTTTACTTAATTAATTTATATCATCCAATATAATAGTTAAATTCCGTTTTTGTCTTTTTTATTGTTCGTTTTATTTATTTATGTACTTGAAATGATTATCCCATAGAGTTTTCGTCCGCGGCTAACAAAAGGACCTGTCGAATTATACCTGAAGGGGTAACCAACGTGTTTTCATCAGATTTGTTATTTAATCGTCTTGTTTGGTCTGTCTCAAGGACTCCGTTTAGTGACGTTACAAATGGTAAACTTGAATATTTTTCCTAGTTGTTTATATATGCATTGCTGGATCACTAAAATGTTTTTTCCCTCCAAAAATATATTTATTTTTTTTAGTTATTGGTTCGACCGATGCTTCCACTGGGTGGAACGTCGATTCATCTAGTCTTAACTTCAAGATGCTTAAGCGGAATCCAACAAATAAATTTATCTCGCCCCAAGTTGACGGGTCATTCTCTAGTGCACTGGTCTTTAATTTTTTTTCAACTGCCTCATATCTCTTTTGCTGATGTTGCTGTTCTAGATATGTTCATTGTGCTGAAAATAATTTTCCCAGAGTCTACAAGTATTGTTTCATTTTTACTTATCACTATATTGGTTTCTTGTTTTTTTTTTTAACTAAGCATAGCGTTTATTAATTCACGAAAACCCCCCAAAGTAGGAGCAAGTAGCAAAGGAATACAATCAATCCAATGATATGAAGCAGATGAAACAAGCGCATAACGTGCAAGAGTATGAGCTAACGCATTCTCATTTCTAGAAACATATCTACATGAACCACAAGCTAATTGAGTCAATAAAGTCCTAATATGTTCATAAAGATTTATAAGAGCACCCTTGAGCCTCGGATTTGCCACTCCCCAGATAACCTGAATAGCATCAACCCGAACATCTTCCAACTGTATACCCTCTGCCACTATCAGCTGCAGCCCATATCTCAATGACAAAGCCTCCGCTTCCTCCACATTCTTTCCATTTCGACCCTTCACCGCAAAAGCTGCCACTACCACTCCCTCCCTACACACCACTCCCCCAAACCCAACTCCATCCAGTCCTATTGCTGCATCAGTTGCCATCCATAATCCATTGTGACATTCTCCGGATCCAACCCAGCGTGTAATCTGTCTTTGAACCGCCAATTTTCTCTTCTCTTGTGAACTCTGTCTATATGCCTGTTGATATGTATGTAAATATGCCAAAGCTTGGTCAAAAGCCTCCTCTACATTATCCTTATGTCCATCATGCACCAACTGATTTCTAGCCTTCCAAATCGCCCACCAAAGCACCCCAACCGCTGTCACCACCCCAACCTCAAGATTTTCTACCACTGCAGTCACCGTAATACTAAAAGTCAGATGAAGTAATGGCTTAATAATCCCCCACACTCCAGCATATTTCCACATCCTCTTCGTCCATGAACATCGCCCAAAAAAATGCTCATTAGTCTTTCTAGCTCCACAGAAAACACAGTACACACTATTTGCCAAATGATGCATAGAAAGGTTTTCCCCAGTGGGCAATGCGCCTCGTAGGAGCTTTCATAAAAACACACGGACCTTTGGGAGGAACGGCCAAACTCCAAATCAGTTTCCAGAACCGCGGCCTTCCTAAAGAAACCCCCGATCGACCAAACTGGACCCATTTCTTCAACAAATTATGTCCACTTTTAACGGTATACTCTCCTGTGCTAGTATAATGCTAAATACGTATATCCTCCTCCTGACCAGTACCCAACGGAATAGCTAAAATAACTTCAACATCAATGGGATAAAAACTCCCCTCCACCTTCCCTACATCCCACTGCCCATTAACCAAGAGATCACTAACACGCCAAACATTCCCTACTGATTGGCTCCCTAGGGATCCACTGATCGACAAAAATTCTGACCTTCTCCCCATTTCCAATCCGCCACCTAACTCCTCTTCCTACTTACCTCCAACCCACACTAAACTTTTCCAGAGATATGATGACCCTGGTTTATCACGCGCCTCTAGAATATTTGAGTTAGAATAATAATTCGCCTTTAGTACCTGAGCTGCCAAAGTGTCAGGGGATTTGAAAACTTTCCATGCTTGTTTTGCCACTAGAGCTTGATTAAATAAGACTAGATCACGGAATCCCAAGCCTTCATCCTGCTTTGGCGTACAAACCTCTTCCCAGCGAACCCAAGCCATCCCTCTCCTCTCCTTTGTTGCCCTCCACCAGAATCAAAGCATTAAACTTCGAATATCAATATATCATTGCAAACCCCTCGAGGCAACCTAAACAAACTCATTACGTATGTCAGAATAGACTGTACCATAGATTTTAACAAAACCTCCTTTCTCACCGCCGATAAAAATTCTTTACTCCAACCCTGTATACGTTTCCAAACCCGCCCCCGAATAAAAGCAAAACTTCTATTCCTGTTCCGACCTACCACTGAGGGTAAACCTAAATAAAAGTCATGTGATCTGACTTGCTGAAAACCAAACATTTGCATTACTAAAGTCTTCATCTGTTGTGGCGTATTTGGGAAAAATGCGACAGCTGTTTTCTCCATATTCACTATTTGACCTGACGCTCTGCTATATATCTCCAACACCTGAGAAATCGCCTGAACATCCAGTGTCTAGGCCTGGCAAAAAGAATGGAATCATCTGCGAAAAACATATGATTGATACGAGGAGCACACCTACAACATCTGAATCCCTGGATGTCCCCCCTCTCTTCAGCCCTTCGCAATGCACCTGAAAAACCTTCAGCGCAAAGAAGAAATAAATATGGAGACAGAGAACATCCCTACCTCAGACCTCTCGATGGAACCACCTTACCACAATATTCACCATTAATCCGGAAAGTAAAAGAAACAGAGGAGATACAATCATAAATAAGCCTAATCTATCTATCCGGAAATGACAATTTCTGCATAATAGTACATAAAAACTTCCATTCTACCATGTCGTAGGCTTTGCTCATATCTAATTTCAAAGCCATGGTACCCACCCGCTTCTGGCTCTTATTAGCCATGGAATGTAACAATTCAAAAGCCACTAACACATTATCAGTAATAAGCCTACTAGGAACGAAAGCACTTTGTCTATTTTTTTATAGATATTGTTATGCTTATTAATTATTACTAGAATTCTCACCTGTGCGTTGTACGAAATCTAAAAGTAATAATAACAATAGTAATTTTAGGGGGACATATTTATCTAACATGAAAAAGTGATATGTTTAGCTATCAACCATGTATTTGATGACCGTGGGCATTCAAATTCACCACTTCCATATAAACAACTAATTCATGTTTACCAACTAACAAATATCAATTATTTATATCAGATAAATATGTCTACTTAGAATTTCTCTAATAACAAATGTCAATAAATTTTTTTTACAAAAATTTAATAAATTATTAATACAGTCGGTTGAGTCATATATTAGCATTATGAGATATAATTTTTTATAACTATTCTATCATATTTAGATTTATTTATTTATCGGTAACACTTTTTGCACCAATTAATTTTTTTCATACAGTGCGTGTAGGGGGAAGGAGGGAAACCAATATCAGTTATTCATGTCAAATAAATATTTCTCCCTATAATTACTCTAATAATAAATGCCAATGAATTTTTATACAAAAATTTAATATAAATTACTAATATAGCTATTTGAGTTATATTAATATTATGAAACATAAGTTTTTATAATCATTCTATTATATTTAAATTTATTTGTCAGTAACACTTTTTGTACCAGTTAATTCTTTTTTTTTGATACAGTGGGTATAGGGGAGGGGAGGGGAGGGGAGGGGAGGGCCGGATGTGTTTCAATCCAGGACCTCATGTCTAGAATGTGAAAAATATAACTGCTGTAACACATGTTTGAATTACAGCACCAGTTAATTATACATATATAAATAAAAATTAATTGAGGTGATTCAATAAAAATAAAATATTTAATAAAAATTGTTGAACAACTATTACAGTGCAATCGTATCAATATTTGGTCTATGTCTCAAATAAATAATATAACTCTAAATACGGTAACACTTAAATTATTAAAAAGTTTCAATTTAATTATAGAATCGACAAATTAGAGTACTTTAATTTTTAAAAAAATCAATTGATTGTTGCACTACAATAACCATATAAAATTTTAAAAAAAAATTATTAAAAATTAAAATTTACAATTAATGTTACAGATTTTTAAATTACTATGTACTTTTTTTGAATTAAACTCTCAATTAATTTTGTATTCGATTTGATAAGTGACAGATCCCTAATTTAAAATACTTGGCTAAAGAAACCACTGTGAATTAAGGATCGAATATGAGTTAATAAATGAAAAAGTGAATATTATTTAAAAAATTAGTATGACAATCTCAAAAAAATAGATAAAAATAAAAATACAAAAAAAGACTTAAATGATATCACCAAAAATCTTATAGAGCTAGAAACCTTAAAGAGCCAGAAATCTTAGAGAGCCAGAAAAAGAGCGGGAAAAGCCACTCTTCTCTTATTATATATATCACCAAAAATCTTATAGAGCAAGAAACCTTATAGAGCTAGAAATCTTAAAGAGTCAGAAAAAGAGAGGGAAAAGCCACCATTCTCTTATATATATATTATTGTTTTTATATATATATTGTAGATTTTTTATTGATATTACTGCATAATATATACTGCATCATTTTATATATTTTTTATATGATATTTTTTTATATATTTCTTTTACTATTTTATTTTTTTATTTCAGTTGATTGTGATGCAAGTGGATTGGATGAAAATCTTTTCAGTGATGGTGATACTGATGATTCAAATAATGAAGACATTGAGTGTGTTAACTTACCTAAAGGCGATATGTGAATTATATTTTACTTTATTGTATTTATTTTCTCCTGGTATAGTTTTTGATTTTTTTTGTTGTTGCTTTCTTGATTATATATATATTGGAATTCAGTGTATTATGATATTGGTAATCCGACATATAAGTGTGATTATTGTGGTGCAATGTTTTGGTTTACTGAAAGAACTTTAAAGCATTATAACACTAGCAAACCCAGATATGGTCTATGTTGCATTAATCAAAAGTTGTTTCCCCTCCGCGAATTGAGGATCCTCTTGTGCTGCTTAATGAATTGTTATTTGGTAGAGATGATAGAAGTAGACATTTTGTTGAGAATCTACGCTCTTATAATAGCATGTTTTCTTTTACATCTATGAGAGGAAAAATTGATAGGAGTCTAAATACTGAAACTGCCCCCATTTATTTTTAGAAAGCGGTCAGAATCATCATAAAATGGGGAGTTTGCTGCCACTTCAAAGAGAAATGCCAAAATTTACTCAAATGTATATTACAGATCCGCATAATAAAGTGCCGAATAGGATTCGCACGGTTGGGTAAGGATATTAGAGTTATTACTGTTGTATTTTCTTATTTTCCTATAATTGTTTATATTTTACGTTCTTACGTTTATTCGTGTTGTTTTTTTTTTGTTTTTAGGGAAACGGTTGGGCCAAATGGTTTAAAGCCTGATATTGTTGCTTCTTTAAAAGAGATGCTCAATGAAAAAAACCCTTTGGTTTAGTGGTTTCGAATGACTCGAGATTGATTTAATGAATCACATACCCCTGAGATTATGTTGAAGCTCATTGCAAGTCATAGTAAAGATGGTCGGACATATAATCTTCCCAAGAAACATGAGGTTGCTGCTATAATTGAAGCTGATTTCGACATCGCGCCTTGTAAACGTGATATAATTGTTGAAACTCAGTTGGGTGATCTGCTGCAGATAAGTGAACTTCACCGTTAGTACCTATTACTGCAGTATCTATTGTTGTTCCCGTTTGGTCAAGATGGATTTAGAACGGATATATATTGTGTTGATGTTAATGAGTCTTCAACTACGGTAGAAAAAAGTTTTAGTGAAAGAATACTTTGCTTTTAGGTTGCATGAGCGAAAAGATGAATCATGTTATATTTTATCGTCTCAAAGGTTGTTCCAGCAGTTTTTGGTCGATGGCTATACAATGATCGTGTCTTCTCGACTCACCTTCATGCGATCACATAAAAAAATTGAGATGTGAGTTGTATTAAGGACTGACTAATGCCAGTGGAAAGGGTGAGAGTGATGGTTCCAGAGTTGGGAAGCGTGTAGTTTTACCTGGATCATGTACAAGGTGGTCACAATACCATGCAAAATTATCAGGATGCAATGACTATTTATAAATAGGCTGGATATTCTGATTTGTTTATCATGTTTACTTGCAACTCAAAGTGGTCAGAGATTATATGTTATGTTGAAGATAGAGGCTTTCGTCCTGAAGATCGTCTAGATATTATCTGTAGGGTTTTCAAGGTTAAGCTTGAACAGTTGATTGCTGATTTATAGAAAAATAAGGCGTTTGGAGATGTTAGGGCAGGTATTAAAATTATATTCTATTTTTTTTATATTTTTTGTTTTTTATTTGTTCATTTGTTTTTTTCCTAATGTCTTTTGAAGTTTTCTATATCTTTTGCTTTTTTTTTACCTTATCTAACAGTTATATACACTATTGAGTTTCAAAAGCGCGGTCTGCATCATGCACAAATATTGTTATGGCTTATACAAAAGTATAAACTTCCTACTCATGCTCACATTGGACACTGTTATATATGCTGAGATTCTGGATGAAAGGTCAGATGAGAAATATTATTAGTTGGTTAAGAATATAATGGTTCATGGTCCTTGCAGACACTTGAATAAGAAGTCGCCCTGTATGGTTAACGATCGTCTTCAAAGCACTTTCCAAAAAGTTTGTTGCTTTTACTACTATTGATGAAAGTTGCTATCTTGTGTATAAGTGGCGAGATAGTGATAGGACGTTGGAAAAGAATGGGGTTCTCCCTGACAACCGGTATGTCATTATATAATCAGTATATGTTGATGAAAATGGGGCTCACATTAATGTCGAATGGTGCAATCAGTCTAAACCTATCAATTATCTCTTCAAGTACATTAACAAGGGAAATGACCGAGTTACAGTAATGTTCTGCCAGAATGTTGATGGTTCCACTGAGAATGAAGTTGATGAAATCGACATGTATTATGATTGTCGATACATTTCTGCTTGTGAAGCAGCTTAGAGAATATTTAGGTTTAAAATACATTATAGGGATGTGTCTGTTGAGCGACTTGGATTTTATCTACAGATAAGTAAGATGTCTTTTATGGCCCAAATAATTCTATTGATGAAGTCGTCAAACGATTGTATGTTCATCAAAGCAAATTTTTGGCATGGATGGAACCAAGTAAGAAGTACCCTAATGCCAGAAAGTTGACATATGCTATATTTCCTGCTAGATTTGTGTTGAAGATGAGCATTAGGGAGTGGGTACCCAGGAAACTATGTTTTGCAGTTGGCAGGGTTTTCTTTGTCTGTTCTAGGACAGGGCAAAAATATTATTTGAAAACTCTGTTAAACATTGTTTGTAGAGCGTTTTACTTTGAAGAGTTGAAATTTTATGATAGGGTACAATATGATATGTTTAGAAATGTCTGCTATGCTCGGGGCCAGCTGAATGATGATAGAGAGTATATCAATAGGATTGTTGAGGCAAGTCATTAGGAATCAGCTTATTTTCCGCGGACATTATTCACTATGTTACTATTATCAGACTGTTTGGCTTGGCCAGAGCATGTCTAGGAAATGTGTTGGCAGCATTTATTCTTCGTTATTCCTGCTTTAGACCCACAATTTACTGACGAAGAGTTGCAAAATTATGCTCTTGTAGATGTTGAAAAGCACCTCTATAAAAGAGGAAAGAGTCTCTGTGCATATCCTACAATGCCGATGACACGCCCCACCCATAGTACCTCTAAGTTACTTAAGGCGTGACATGAGCCGACGATAAATTCCAACTATCAGTTAGAATCTAACGTCAAGGCTCATAAACATTCTACTTATTTGAGAAAAATTTGGCAATATCCCCCCAATTTAATCAACAAAGTCAACTTGTACCAACGCCCAACATCAAGCCCATAATTCATACATGAAGAGACATACTAAACTGAGTATAATCCACCCAAGACCACTAATACTTACTAATTATTTAACTATATCAAAGCCTATATTTCATAATAACAAAACACATAACAATCCTTATGTGGTTGCTCGAATTCTTGAAGTAGCAAGCTCGACCATCATATGTTGCCCAAACTCCAATTGTTGCCTGGAAGGAAAATCATTTAAAAAAACATATGAGCTAACTAGCCCAGTGAGTGGATTTTTTATTTTTTTATTTTTTATATAAACATGCTTGAGAAGTCAAATTATATCTTTTGAAAAAAAAAACTCATAAAATGTACAACCACTTCTCGGTTTTCATAATTTGAAACATAATTTCGGCATAACGTCAACATTGATAGAATCTTTTTATGCGAGAAAACATCATGAACATATTTTCACTTAATAATCGTCATGAATCCAACATAACATCATCATCGATAAAATCATTACATGTTAGAAAATATCATGAATATCATTTCATTTGATAATCATCATAAAATTTACTAGAAAACATCATAAAAAATTCATTTCTTTTCAAGATCATCATAGAATTTTTCCCAAAGAGTATCCAACACCTCGTGATCATAATATCAAGTCATATGCGTGTAGACATCAGCTTGGGCCGTAGATACCTTATGAATTTCTCTCTTCTTACTTGCTTACAAACTGTCACCTTTTTAATAACCACGTTAGGCTTATTAATCCTGTAGCTGTCATGACATCACTTTAGGAAAGCTTAAATTTATATATATTCTAGCTGCCCAGATTTTTTAAAAATCCTTATTGGCAATAGTTCCAACAATTTCTTGTAATTTCAAACTTCTAAAACCTCAATAATGCTTATTAATGAAATTTCAGCCGTGACATTCCTTATCTAGCTCATATTCACATCATAAAATCCATAACTTAAATTTTCAATATCATATTGCAAACCTTAAGAATTTATCTCATAACAAGATCTTGAAACATAGCATAACTTACTCTTCCTGGATCCTTGTATAGTTAGACTAATCTTTAACTATCACCTTAATGTTTACATCCTCTAACATCAGGCAACGTAAAAAGAGAGAGCTAAATACACTTCATTAATTCCTTAAATTATCCTCAATAACTTCAAAACTTGAAATCCCATACCAAGCATATGCTTCAAGAAATTTAAATACTTATAATTTATATCAACAAACTAGTCATTTCCCCCTTTTAGATTCATAACCTCAAACCATACATCAAAACATACTCCTAGTGATAATCCTTAAATTACATCATGTCATCATGTAATAAAATATCTAATAATATCACCAAGTAAAATTTGCTACATAATTAAAATTTCCTTTAAATTTTTCCATAAAAATTCCCCTATTACCAAACCTTTAATTTAATTACAATAGATTCGATTCCAACTTAGCCCATATCCACAAGTTATTTCCATTGATTTCCAATTTTCCATCATCTACTTTATCTATTCCCCTTTCACCTATTTCATCAACATATTAACAATTCTCAATTCAATTCATATTTATTTTCACATTATAGGCCATTCATATTAAAGCTTGATATTATGCATATAGTATACTCATTTCTCGTGGCTATCCTCCACTACACTTCAACTAACAAAGTATCATAATTTCACGAATTCAAAGCTCTAACATCATTTTATAAAATAATCAGCCTTGAATCCCCTTTGTTAATCTCATATTTACACCATAAATTTTCATAACTCCAATACTAACTTTACACCTTTTAATTCCATATCCTCTAGCACAAACTAAACTAAAATAGGACTTAATAATATATTTAACATAGCTAAAACCTCAAATCAACACAAATATTTAAAACCCTAACATCTCAAACAAAGCCCATACTTTAAAAATCTTATATAGGTAATTAACTCGTAAAACTATCATTCTTTCAACATAAACATCAATTATTTAGTCTCAAATCATTGAAATAAACCATGAATTTAACACCCAATAGAAAATACATGACCCTAAAAATAATTCATTGACTTACCTACTTGGAAATTGCACAAGAAATAAAAACCAAATTGTTAAATCATGCCAACAAGATGCAATTTCCTCACTTTCTTCTCTTTTTCCTTCCTTTTCCTTTTTCTTTTCTTTTTCTTCCATTTTTTTTTCTTTTTGGCGGAAATCTCCGCGTGTGTGAATGCTGTATATATATATATATAAGAGTAATATTATTTAACACTACCGATACTTGGCACCATATCAAGGTGACATTAAATGATAAGTTGAATTAAGTGGATCATTTGTTTATTCATTTAATTTCATTTATCATTTAATGTCACATTGGATGCCACCTAGACTGGTGCCAAGCACCACTGGGGCTACATAGTATTATTCTATATATAATGTAAATGCTCCAATTTACAAGACAAATATCTATATATTTATGAAAATTGCACCAAAGTCCTTCAACTTCATGTTTTGCTTCATTCAAGTCCTTAACTTTAGTAGGTGATTTAAGTTGATCCTTGACAAATCTTATTTACCTTTAAGTCCTTCAATATTTCATTCTTTCACTTACACCCTTTGATAACTTGGACTTTGACCCAAATAATTTAATTTTGATTGCCTTGATTATTCCACCCTTGACATTTGGTCTATAAAATTTGGGATGTTACAATACTCACCCCCTTCAAAAGAATTTCGCCCTCGAAATTCAACAATCATAAGGACTAAAAAATGAAATTACTAAGATTGTATTTGACTGTTACTCTCCCATGCATTTCTAAATGGCTTACTGGCGGAATTGGTCCGTTAGTCAACATTTATGTCTTGCTAACTAAGTCTTCAATTCTTCATTTTCTAAATTTCATAAGTGATTTGCTTAATTCATCAACTGAATAACTTTACTCGTATGTATAAATACTGAACTTCTTTTCACTTATAATCTTTTCACTACATGTACTCCCCATGTTGACATTTTCATTATAACCTCTTCATATATTGTCTAACCTTGCAATGAATCATGATATCATGTTTCTAAAGTCTTTACAAGACTTAACAATGAAATTTTAACCATAATCACTTCCTTCTAGCTCACTTGTTTTCCCCTTCTAATTTCATATAATTCTCATACTTGATTCACTTAATTCATGGATACATATATTGTCCACTTTTGGTAGTCAACTTTAATATCCCTTCCTCTCGTAAACTATTGTGGTATCATATTTCCAAAATCTTAGTAACCAATATTATCAAAATTGGCCATCATTTACCTTTCTTAATTCCTATTGACAGCATGGTTCTAATTCTATACATCATGACTGCATGTTCACTAGCTACATATTCGTAAGTAATTATAGTAGCAAAACTATAATTATAGTAGCTTCAGTCTCTTAATATGGGTGATAGTGGCATATTCTTTATTTATGGTCCTGACAGAACAAGAAAGACATTTATCTAGAAGACGCTTTCATCATATCTGAGGTAAAAAATTGAAATAGTTCTTAATGTAGCTTCAAATGGAATTGCTTCTCTTCTTATACTGGGGGGGGGTCAAATTGCTCATTCTAGATTCGCCATACCTTTAAATCTGGATGAGTATTCTACTTGCAATATTTCTCAAGGGAGCTCGCTGGGTGAATTGATAGATAAAGCAAAACTGAATATTTGGGAGGAAGCTCCAATAAGGCAAAGACATTGCTTTGAGGCTCTTGATCGGACGATGCGTGATATTCTGCTAGAACATTATCCTCTATCTAAGGATCAGTCTTTTGGTGGTAAGACAGTTGTATTTAATGGTGATTTTTGATAAATATTACTAGTCATTCCGAAAGGCAGTAGACAAGACACTGTGCATGCATCTAAGATCGGCATCGTACTTGTCGAGTCACTGAAAAGTCTTGAGACTAAAGTCTTGAGGTTGACTAAGAATATGAGACTATAGCGGGCTATCTCTACTGAAAAATCTTTGTAGTTGAAGGCATTTTCTGATCGGATTGCCAGTACTAGTGATGGCACTGTGGGTGATTCTAACAATGGTTATTCCACCGTTGAAATTCTTGATGATTTTCTCTTATCATATTCTGGTGATTCGATATCAGCGATTAAAAGTACCTACCTAATTTTACACAGGACGACAGTAATCCAGATTATTTAGATGGCAGGGCCATTTTAGCCTTAATAAACGATGTAGTTGAAAGGATAAACAACTATACGGTTTCGCAGAATCAGATAGATGCGAAGACATATTTTAGTTCAAAACTGTGTGTGCAAGTCTGATTCTAACAGCAAATTGATGCTAGATCTCCATACTCCAAACTTCTTAAATGGGATCAGGTGCTTATAAATTTAGAATCATGAGTTATATTTGAAGGTTGGGGTTCCGATAATGTTAATGCGTAAGATTGACCACTCTGCTGGCCTATGTAATTGTAGATTGCTCTTAGTTACAAGATTTGAGAATCACGTTATCGAAGTCAAGATTTTATCAAGATTTAATACTGGTGAAAAATTATTTATACCACGTCTGTCATTGACTCCTTTTGATGCCAGGTTGCCTTTCACATTCCGAATGAGACAATTTCCACTGATAGTGTCATATACGATGACTATCAACACGAGCCAAGGTCAGTCACTGTCAACTGTCGGTATTTATTTAGCAAAGCATGTTTTTTTGTCACAGACAGTTTTATGTTGGTGTATTTAGAGTCACGAGTCGTGGTGGTCTAAAGATATTGATATGCGGTGATGATGTTCGTTCGACTAAATCGACTGTAAAAGTTGTCTACAAAGAGGTTTTTTGAAATTTATAATCAAAAATATTCATTATTTCTATGTATTTTGTTATTTCACAACAATAATAAAAATGGTTTTACTATTTTTGATATAAAATATATAGCGATTTAATCCAATTTTGTTTGATAATCTCCCTTGCAACGCACGGGGTAAGAATATAGTAGTAGTAATAATAATAATAATAATAATAATAATAACAACAATAATAATAAAGTTTTTGTAATATATCAAGGGACAACCAAGGCCGGGCCTTTAGCTTATGAGGCCCTAAGCGAAATTTAGAAAATGAGCTGCATAATGATTGATTTTTATTTTTTATTTTTAAATAATATGTTAAAAATAAAGCAAAAAACAAAAAAAAACAAAAATACAAGTTATTATGCAATAATAATAACTAACAATATAAATTTTCCATAGAAACAAATCGGGTTTCGAGTTTGAAGCCCGACTACCAATTATAGGGGGCCATGTATATTTTAAAATACGCGTGGCCCCCTGTAATTAGTAGCCGGACTCCAAACTCAGATCTCGATCTGTTTCTATAGTCAGACTGACTAATACTATACCAATCAAAAAATAACACTAGACTCATTGGAATTTAATTTTTTCCCTTTTCTTGAGTTTTTTTCTTTTTTTTTTCAAATGAGTTGGGGTTGTGGAAACGAATAGCTGCATAAGATTTTAAAATTTGTAGTACTACTCAAATTCGAATTTTTTTTGTTTCATTATTTTTGATAAATGATAAATATGAAAGAAAGATAACTAAAGATTATAAAGAGAATCTAGTTGATTGAAGTTAAAACGGTAAAGATATTGGAATATTGGAGAGAGATGAAACAATCAGGAGAAAATAAGGTATATATATATATATATATATTAATTAATTAAATGAAAGAAGCTACGATAGAGACTCACCACAATTTTCCTGCCATTTTTGCTATAGGAAAGGAAATTTGAGTCTTTTCATTTTTAGTTGTTGTACGATGTGCAGTAAATATCATATGTTTTTATTAAAATGATATGCTTTTCTTTTTTTTTATATATAGTTCCACATATCATCATAAAAAATTTCATTCACAAAATATACGTCTCAACAAAAAGTTTTAACATAAATAATTTGACATATTATGATTACTGAGTTTAGTTAATGCATTAAACATTTATAATAATTTTATCATTACATACTGTTAAGTATTCTTTTTGTAAAATGCACAGTAGAGATTCATAATGACCCGGCCAGTTCTGACGGCCTACAGCTAGTGGCCCGTCTTAAACGGGCCAAAGTTCGGGCCGAGCCTTAAAATTGAGGCAAGGCCAGAGCCGAGCCAGCTTGTCGAGCTCATTTGGACTGTGTGGGCCGGCTCGTATATATGAGTTAAAAGGAAAAATGGTTTTTTATATCATATTTTTAATATTTTCTTAATAAAAAGTTAACAAGTTGAGCCAATTTTTGTTGGGTGAGCTGAGCCAGGTTTTTTTTTGGCTCGAGACAAAAAAACTCGAGCTGAGATTTTAAGCTCGTGAGCCGGCTCGGCCAGTTTACATTTCTACGCACAGGTATACCTGGGCATGAAAACCAGAAAACCTGTTTAGTTTGGTTTTTTTTAGCTTCTGGGTCGGTTGGCGGCTCCAAGGTGGCCAACCAACCTCAGTCCCGTTCATGGACAAGTTTGGCAGGCCAAACCAACCAAACCCGCTAAAACCGAACCGGATACACTTGCTTCAGTTTAAACTAGTTTGGGATTTTTTTTTTAAAAAAGCGTGTTTCAGTGAGAAATACCAAACACAATATCAAAATTCTAATCTAAATTTGAATTCAAAATCAAAATGCAATATCAATTTGAAACCCTAAATTACCTTTGTTGGCTGTTCTCTTTTTCTCCCTTTTGCTGGACTGCCGCTGTTTTATTTCTCCCTTCCACTGGATTGCCGCTGCGCATACTCCCTTTTTCCCATCAGTTGTTGCTGCTGATGGTATGCCTCTGCCTCCGCGACTGCTGTTGCACCTGCTATGCATCTACCATTGCCACCGTTGAACCTATCGCCATTGCTGCTGTTGACACCGCTACTGAGATCTGTCGCCTTTTTCAACTCTCTTTTTACTTATCTGAAACACTAAATCCCTCCTAGCCTAAATATCTCTCTCATTAAGTAAAATCAACAATGAGGCCTAAAAATGGGTTGAAATGTCATTTAGGCCAACTTTTAAGCTTAAAAAAAAATCCAACTGGAACCCGACTCGACCCACAATGGGTCAGTTCGATTAAGAAAATAACCTCTCTATGCAATAGATCTGCCTTAACGGTTTGCAGATTGCCAAACCGACTTGAAGTCGGGTCGGGGGTCTGGGCCAAAAATGACCCGCTGACCAGACGCCCAGCCCTACGCACAAGTGGGAGGGGGGGAAGGGGAATGGTTCTTTTGATAAAAACCATTTTTGTTGATAAGAGATTTATAAAATACCTTATTTTTAAAACTATTTTTAAATATACCCTTTTCAGCTGTAAAAGTACCCCAAAACCCATTTTTAGTAAGTTCAATTATTATTATTATTATTATTATTATTATTATTATTACTACTACTACTACTACTATTACTACAACAACAACTAGAATTCTCACTCGTGCGTTGCACGTAATGTAAAAGTAATAATAACAATAGTAATTCTAGGGAGACATGTTTATTTGCCATGAAAAAGTAAAATATTTAGTTGTCAACTATGTATTGAATGATCGTGGGCTTTCAAATTCACCACTTATATATAAACAACCAATTCAGGTTTACCAACTAACAAATATTAGTTATTGATATTATATAAACATGTCTACTTACAATTACTCTAATAATAAATGTTAATGAATTTTTATACAAAAATTTAATAAATTATTAATATAGCCAGTTGAATCATATATTAGAATTATGAGACATAAGTTTTTATAACCATTCTATCATATTTAGATTTATTTGCCGGAAACACTTTTTGCACCAGTTAATTTTTTTTTTATACAATGCTTATAGGAGACGGAAAGGGAACCAATATCAGCTATTCGGGTCAGATAAATATTTCTCTATAAATTACTCTAATAACAAATGTTAATGAATTTTTATAAGTTCCAATTAATTATAGAATCGGCAAATTGGAGTACTATAATTTTAAAAACAAAATCAATTTGATTATTGTACTACAATAACCATATAAAAATTTCTTCAAAAATTATTAAAAATTGAAATTTATAATTAAGGTTACGGATTTTTAGAAATTTATTAGTTTAGAGACGTGCTCTGCTTGTGTTTTCGAATCATAAAAATTACTATGTTCTTTTTTTTTTGAAATAGAACTTTCAATTAATTTCGTGTTGGATTTGATAAGTGACATATCTCTAATTTAAAATATTTGACTGAGGAAATCACCGTGAATTGAGGATCAGATATGAGTTAATAAAGGAAAAAGTGAATATTATTTAATAAATTAGTAAATATTTTTAATAAAGTAGTGTAACAATCTAAAAAAAAAGATAAAAATAAAAATAAAAAAGGAATTAAATGATGTCACCAGAAATCTTAAAGAGTCAGAAATCTTACAGAGCCAAAAAATGAGTAGGAAGAGCCACATTTATCTTATTATATATATATAGACATACATATTATATATATATAGATAATAAATAGTCACACTACCACCAAGTCCCCATAAAGTCCCCTATTACCGTCATCATCGCCACCACTAACTGTGAATGTCTGGCCATCACCACAAGCCATGACCACCATTTAGTGTTAAAAAAGGGGGGGAGAGAAGAAGAAGAGAGAAAACCACAAAAAAATCACGTTGACAATTTTGGAGAAAATCATGGTAAACAAGTTCAGTTTTTTTCACCGGAAAAACTGTGCTATCAATACAACGTTACGGTAACAACTCATGATAAGTCGAGGAAAAATTATGATAACAATCACATGTTGCATGGCAGCAAGACCCCAAAAAACACGTAAACAGTGTGTTACCATTGCATAAAATTTCACTGGAAAAACTATGTAACCCCTACAACATTATGGTAACAAACCATAATAAGTCGAGGAAAAACATATTAACAATATTCTCCCGGTAAAGAAAATGCTATAATTATAGTAACAATCACATGTTGCATGGCAACATGACTCAAAAAAATAAAAAGCAAAAGCAATATGTTACCCAAAAAAACATTATAAACAGTGCGTTACCTATGTAAAAAAAACAGTGTGTTACCATTGCAAGAAAAAAAAGGCAAAAGCATCACACATACCCAAAAAAATGATTGTAAAAACCACCCAAGGGCCTCCACCGCCAAGCGCCGACTAAAGGAAAAAAAACTTTTTTTTTTTTGACAAAAATGCAATTTCATTTTTCATAAGAAAAGCAGTACAGCTGAGAAAAGGGGAAGATCGACCCTTCTCTAACCAACACAAAAAGGAAAAAGAAAGATAAAAACAACAACATGAAAAATAAGCACCAGAAATAGGAAAAAAATGCACAGCAGCAGCAACCAACAGCAACGCCATTGTCATCAGAGAAAGCCAACCAAGAAATCGTCAGTAGAGAGCCTCTAAAAACCACTAGAAACGCCCCACACAAGGCGAGATCAGACCATGATTCAGAAGTAAGCCCAGCCTGTTTTCTAAATGAAAACTGGAACCAAACAGTACGGTTTATCAAATTTCGCACAAGGACGGATTTAAGTTTGTCTCTTCCATTCTTTAACACATTGCTTTTGTGAATGTGGTTAGTGAAAAACTAAAGGACAAAACTTGTGTAATAAAAAAACAAAAGACATTTTAAAAAAAAATATTGCTAACAATAACAAAAAGCTCATCAAGAGAACATAGAAAGAATGGTAACAGCCATAAGCGAAGAATGGTAGAATGATAACAGACCGGAATGGTAACACGCCATAGATAGGTTTAAGTAAAATTCTAAAAAATAAAATAAAAAAATAAAACAAGAGGAAAGGACATGGAAACCATGAAAAATTAAAAAAAAAAAATGAAAAGAAGAAGTAAAATGGCAGAGAATTGCTACAGGAATCGTTCCAGTAGCAATTCTAAATAGCATCCCTGTTGTAGCAGCATAGAGACACTGCTGTAGTAGTGTGTGCTGCTCACAGCAAAGCAGCGATTGTGGCTGCTCGCAGCCCCTATAGAGCAGTCTAAGGAGATAGCTCCTTCCTCCTTGGTTCATGTCAAATCACTCAATCCTTTACTTCATGTCAATTGCTTCCTCTTTCTTTCATTCATTGAAAATATAGTATCAAGCGGACAATTGTGGCGGCGTCGGCGGATTGAAAAGTGGTGAATTGGTAATGAAAGAGGAGTGGGTGGCGGCTAGGTTAGGGTATGAAAGACACACACATATAATCTACAAGCTAATTAAATTAAATTAGGAAATAAAAAATAATAGTTTAATTGTTATTAAAAATCATAAAAGTAAATTAAAAGAAGGTTTATTAATAACGTACCGGGTATAATTACCATTAGTATTAAATAAGGTGTAAAATTAAGTTTATCTTTGAAAAAAACATCTTATGTCTAATTATCCCCCAAAAAAACCTAGAAATTGGGCCCTAAAAATCTCGGTCTGGCTATAAAGAGCTAACATCTCTCTTATGGAGTAGAAAAATGTCACATAGTCCCTTATTATTGAGAGATTAAGAAATGGGCCCCTTGATCCCCCATTAACAGGGAGCCATATAGTACTTTTCTATTATACAAAGGAGATGTCAGCTCTCTTTAGAATTTTTACTAAAAATCTTGGGTCTAAGAGCAAGATTAATATTATGGGGAAAAATGTCAAGGGGAAAAAAGCCCAAGGGAAAAAACTACGGGGAAAAAAGTTATTTCTAAATAATGTGTTGGGGAAAAACAGGAGGAAAAACATATTAAAAGATTTTGTTTATTTTTTAAAATTTTTTACACATTATTTTGTCATTATTTTTTTGTCATACAATTTATATTTAATTTTTTACATAATATTAACTTTTTTAAAATTTATTATATATTATTTTAAGAAATGAAATGAGGAAAAAGGTAAAAGATTTTCCCAAATGACTTTTTTCCTTTTTTTTATACATAATTTGATTTTATTAAGAGTAAAACGCAAACGCTAATAACGCAAGTAGGGCTCTAGCGACTAGCGACAACTTTCTCAATATATTATTATTATATATATCACTAATCATGCAAGTAGGGCTCTAGCGACTAGCGACAACTTTCTCAATATATTATTATATATGTTATATATATGAAGGGACAAAATAGGTTTTTAACCCCAGAAGGAATTGGTTTAAGAGAGGATGGTGGGCGACGGGTGTAGGGTTTGGGCATTCTGTATATATTTCGGCAGACTTGGAAGGGAGGAGGTGAGAGAGCATAGGGATCTACGGGTTCCCGGTCAATGACATTCGTCTCTTCCTCTCTTCATATCTTGGAATTTGTGTCCACGTTAGTCCAAACTTCGTGTCGGGTGTTTGCTGTCTTGAACTCGAATTTGGAGCTTATTGTAAAAAAATGGAACTTAACTTGACTGATTCAGATTTAGTCTATCACGTTAGAAATGCCCTCAAGGCTGCTTTCCAGGTACTAACAATAGTTCTCTCAAGTTTGGATTTTTAAGCTGTCAATCTAGATTTTGATGGTGTAGTTGTTGATATGTCTTATTGATCTAGGGCGACCATGACTATTATAACCAGCTTGTTGCGGTGATACATCGCAAAGATACTGATGATGATTATGATGAGGTGGCCCTTGCGGTATGTTGTTGTAAATTGTAATATATTATTAATTAGTTTTTATTTTATTATTATTTTCACATTTTTATATTATTATATATATCCCCTGTGGTATGTTGTTGTAATATTTTATTTTATTATTTTTATATTATATCCTTTTGGTATGTCCTTGTAATATATAATTAATTAGTTTTTAATTGTAGTATATTAAGTTGCTTCGGCCTTTTGTTTATGTTTTCATTTATTATTACATTGCAGACGTGTTTAAAAGCTCTCGCTGGAGCAGTTTCTTACATGGACATTGATCATCATCCGCATCTTGTTGCTACGGTGTGTAACAAGCTTACATGAAGAATAAATTCATATGTTTTGATATTTTATTCTGTTTGGTAATTTTCTAATTTAGTTAGTGTGTTGGAACTTCAGATTGTTGGAATGAGCTTGTGGAATTATGGGACTGATGTTATGGATGCGTTGGTTGAACTGCTAACGTCATTGGTGTGTGATCATGCATAGGTTTTGCAATTTGTTCTTTTAGACCTTCTCGATAATGGCGTGACTTGATAATTGATCCAGTGCGAATTCTTTTTGTTTGTAATATAGGCTGCATCAAGTGGAAAATGTGTTGATTTGTGCTTGACAATGCTTGTTAAAAATTTCATGCCGCCGCCGTCTTCTGACTTCATAAACTCACTAAAGCAAAAACGGGGACTTGATAAGAAGCACCAAGTTCTGGATCGTGTTCATTCAGCTCTTCAAGATATTGCTTATTTAGTACCTCTTTCTCCTTTGATAGTTGAGAAGATAGTCGTGGATATAATGCCGAACAAATACACAAAGGAACCTGTAAGATAAAATTCACACTTCTCTTATGTGTTTTCTTAGTGATCGTTATCTTTATTCTATTTCTATGTCACGCATTCAAGCACCTAGGGAATAGTTGGAAAGCTGTCTTTGGAATTTTAATTAATTCCCCCTCACCGGTGGGCGTATTTTATGCTGTTAATGCATTAATGGTAGTTTTGAAGCTAGGATTTGGTTTACAGCACATGATATGTGCACATATTCAGCCA
>CAVNYN010260239.1:0-10552 GCA_963692815.1 Nyctanthes arbor-tristis
CTGCCAGAAATGGCAGCGAAATGGGGGGCCCCCATTTCGCTGCCATTTCTGGCAGCAAAATGGGGGGGGGACTCACCCCCCCATTTCTGCCGGAAATGGCAGTCGGCAGCATTTTGCTGTCAGAAATGATAGCGAAATGGGGGGATTCACCCCCCTTTTTGGCCGCCGGCAGTAAGGGAGACGTGGGGTGGGGTTTTTATTATTTTTAAATATTTTTAAAAAAAGTTTAAAATGTTTATGGGGTATGATCGTCTTTTTCATAAAAATTTGACGGAATAGTGGCAATAGGGACAATTTGTGTGCATTTTTGAAAGATTGGGGGCTGTGGTGTGTCTTAAAAAATATTGGGGACGAAACATGTTCTTAACCTAAAGGTTGGAGACGATTTGCGAAATTAACCCTAGATAAAAACACCCTTTTTTTTTTCACGGGAGATAAAAGGCATTTTTCTTTAAATATAAGGGGACATAGGGAGGGGGAGGGATAATAGAGGATATGTGTGATCTGTGCTGAAACTTGTTACAGGACGTGAATAACTAACTAGTATAGTGTTTGTTTGAATTACAGTGTCCCATTTCAAGTAGGCGGTGTAATAAGTTCGCGTCGCACCTGCCCTCTCCCAGTGTCCTTGTTTTCAGCCCTCGCAATTCGCTTCATTTCCCTGCTTCCTTGCATTCCTAATATTCTTTCTTCACTGATTCACTGTTGTACCAACAGATTCAGGTTTGTTTTAACTATGCATCCAAAACATTTTGTGTCTGAAAATCTTTAAGTGAAAATTTTTAATTATCGGAAGAGATTTTTGTTATCATCCCATTTGACTGCGCTACTATGTATGCCTCTCCTGGAGTTTTTAAGCGGCTTTTTGGAAATATCCAGCTATTCTTTGCTTCGTTTTGAAATTCTTATGGCTGAAAATGATTACTCGATTATACTTTGATAATTTTCAAATTAATATGTGCATTCGATTGTGATTATGATCTATAGCAGTTAAGAGTTTTTACGTGGTGCAATTGGGAAAAAACTTCTAAAGACAGTAATTTGGGTTAATTTCTATTTCTAAGTTCTTGTATTTTAATCAGAGATTAAGTTGTTTTTTTTTTTTTTTTTTTTTTTTTTAAAGAAATGACACGCCGTGGGGAAAATTCCTCACTTACCACAAATGTATGCCCATTTTTGGATGGTGGGAATCCTTCGTTTAATCCGTGTCTTTTATAGTGCATGTCTTTTTGAAGATATATAAACTGTAAACAGAATGGTCAATGGTGACCATCTTCCAACAAATTTTCATGTTTTCCCTCTAGAAGATGTGGATATTCCCAATGTGTGCGCAGTCATATTGTGAACAAATATACCATTCATAGCTGAGAAGAGAATGAATCAAACACTTTCATCAATGCATGGTAACATATTCGGCCTATTTAGTGTAGCTTTTACCAAAACTGATTTGACAAGTAAGTTTTTGAGCGAATTTGTCTTGAAGTAGAGATAGACTATATGAAAATGCAAAAAATAATAATAATTATAAAAATAAAAAAAATAAAAAAACTATTTTTTGCAGCAAATATATAATTCGAAATGAAGTTTGACTTGTTGACGAGGGGAGTTATAATTTATAAAGTTCATATTCTAGTAGTAAAAGGCCCAGGAGCAAAACTTATTAACCTTTACAAAACTCTATCATCTCCTTTTGGAAACTCAATTAGTTCTCATCGTGATTGCTTCATTTCATAATGCAGCTGTTGATATATTGGAAAACACCAAGGCACGTGCAATAATTGGCCTTGAGACATCTCTTGAAGACAAGTTCTTAGGTATATTGACAGAGAAAGCTAAAATTCCTATACTTTCTTTTGCTCCAAGTGTGACATCTTCTACCGAATTTCCTTACATCGTTAAAGTTAGATCAGATGAGACATTGCAGTTTGATGGCATTGCTTCTGTTGTCAAATCATTTGAGTGGAAGAATGTTGTTCTTATTTATGAGGATTCCGAAAATGAGAGAAAAACTAGACCTCATTTTGTGGAATCATTTGAAGGAAAAAATATTAACATTTCTTATAAAAGCGCCATTTCATCATCCTTTGGTGACAATCAAATTCTCAAAGAGCTGGACAAGCTTATGACCCTAGAATCAAAAATATATATAGTGCATATGTCCCTGTCTCTTGCATCTCAACTTCTTGTGCATGCAAAGAGACTGGGAATGATGAAAGATGAATATGTTTGGATACTCACTGATAAAGCTATGAATTCCGTGCACTTCATGGACTTTGATGTCATTGAATCAATACAAGGGGCATTGGCTTTCAAGCCCAATACAGAGGAATCAAGCAAGCTGCAAAACATCACTTCAAGATTGAGAAGGGACTATTATCAAGGGGATTGTAACATGGTATCCAGAGAGTTACCTGTAGTCTGCCTACGGGCATATGATACAATGCAAGCGCTTGCAGAAGCTGTTGAGAGGGTGCAGGTTGTAACATTAAAAGCTAAAGATCAAACGGCAGGATTGAGTTCCAGCTTTGGTGGCATGTTGCTCTTACATGAGCTTTCTCATGTCAGATTTGTGGGTTTAAGTGGTGAATTTCAACTAGGTGATGGGAAATTATATCCTGATGAATTCAAATTGTTGATTGTTCAAAAAAAAGAAAAAAAATTGGTGGGAGTATGGACGCGAAAAGATAGAATCTTTAGAGAATTGTACTCACCCGTTTGCGGTGCAAGTCCTTTTGACAATTCTATTGCTTTTCCTTGCACTCAGGGGCATAGAATTATTCCCAGAGGTGTAAAATTACAAACTATTGGCAGGAAAAAACTTAGAGTTGGGGTACCAGTGAAAATTGGTTTTAGAGAATTGGTGGATGTACGATATGATTCTCAAGCCAATGCAACCACTGCCTCGGGCTACTGCATAGATGTATTCGAAGCAGCCATTAAGGCCTTAAACCACGTACAGCCTTATGAGTTCGTCCAAATACCAATTGGAAATAGTTACAATGATTATGTACAGCAAGTTTATCTTCAGGTATTGTTGTCTTCTTCAAGCTACGTATTTAACTGTTCTGTCCTAAGATCGTGTGTGTATACTACTTATTTACTGTTTACCTTGTCATGAATTTCTAACTGATATCTGTTCTACCATGTGTCTCTAATGGAGTAGACTTTTGATGCTCTGGTGGGGGACGTAACTATCACTTCCAGCAGGTCTCAGTATGTTGACTTCACATTACCTTTCACAGAGTTAGGTGTTGGAATGGTAGCAAGGTTGAACCACAAAGATCGGTGGTTCTTCTTAAAGCCACTTAGTGGACGTTTATGGGCAGTCAGTGCAAGTTCCTTCGTTCTGACAGGACTCGTCGTTTGGATTATTGAACGCCCTATCAATAAAGAATTCCAAGGTCCTGTAGCTTCACAAATTGGAACAATGTTGTGGTTTGCGGCCTCAACTCTTGTTTATGCTCATAGTAAGCTCTATATTTTCTGTTCTTATTGTATTTCTTGGTTTTCCTGTGTGAAGCATTTTTGACTATTTAACAGGATGAACTAACAGTTGTTGTTGCATTTTTTTGGGGAAAAGACTTGTGATATTACTGCGTATGGGATTTACAATGCATCGTCAAATGATAGAGATTTGTGATGAGGAAATTAACTTATGAAAAGCCTTAGGGGTTGCTAGCAAATATTATTGATCAATAATGAAAACAGGAGATAGGGACACTAATAATTAGAAAATAGAAACCAATTTCCATTATATACGTTTATGTGTGTCGTTGATTCCTTCAAGTGGAGAAGCCATATATGGGAACAACTATAATTCTCGGAGCTTTAGGAACTCTTCAGCTATCCTGATAGAACAATGAAGGAGGTGATTTATAGGAACAGCTTCGCCACTCCATTGAGGCTTTAAGACTAGATTCTGGTTTTCTCCCTCTTATGCATGCAGAGGTAGGGCCCTTCATCTTTGTTTTCTTTCTGGAAGGTACAGTTGTGTGTTGGTCATTCGCTACTCTATAGCTAGGGTACTAGATTGTCATGGGGGGTTTCTCATAGATAAGCACTAGAAGATTAAAACCTTGTGGTCTAATCTCAATACAGCAGCTGGACCAAAGCTTCCAGTCCACGGGTCTGAATTCACGAACCCAAAAACAAAAAATATTCACAAATAGGCATTGCAAAAATAAGAATAACAAGAATAGTACTGAGGCAAGATTGTACTGAGTTTGGCTGCTAAGATCATCCTATATCCCTGTCAAGTTCTAAGAAGCAACTTACTGAGTTTAAGTTACACCACTTTTTCATTCTGGACTCAAGCCACAAATTCTTAAAATGCCTTTCTATCGAAGTCTAGTGGAAACCTAACACAAAAATGACCTAATTCTTGTGAGAAGAATTGCACAGTGGAAAATAACTTAAGAAGAGAGCTTTATCTGGAGACTAAATAAACACCAAAAGAGAAAAATTAAACTGTAAAGCAGAAAAATCAATAGACACAGACAACAATTGCAATGCAGAAGTGTCACTCGTCTTCTCCTTGTGCCTAAACTTTTCTGATTTGAATCATAAATACTTTAAAATACCCATTTGAGATATATTATGGATAAAATAAACTCTGGAGGTAAACAAATTGAAGAACAAACTTCAGTTTAAGAATATATACGTGCAGTTTGTGAATTCTATTTCTATATGTTTTGCAGGGGAAAAATTACGAAGTAATCTGTCAAAATTTGTTGTGGCTGTTTGGCTGTTTGTGGTCCTGATACTGGCATCAAGTTATACAGCAAACTTGAGTTCACTTTTGACAGTTCAACAGATTACATTGACAAAAGGCGAGCACATAGGAGCTAGTCCTATTGTACAAGGACTCGTTGTTAGCAACTTAAACTTCGGGGCTAATGTGCTGGAGCCATACCCTTCAGTTGAGAGCTACAGTGAGGCTTTAACAAGGGGAACTAGAAAAGGTGGTGTTGATGCTATAATTGATGAACTACCTTACATCAAACTGTTCCTTGCCAAGTATCCGGATGATTATGCCATGATCGACTCCTCAGAGACAACAAATGGCTTTGGTTTTGTAAGTCCTCTTCTTTCTTATTTTGGGCCAAAAACATAACCTAAGGGGTTATGTCAGTGTGTTTGTGTTTATAATTTAAGAAATGTATTGTAGGCTTTCCAAAAAGGTTCGCCGTTGGTCCAGGAAATGTCAAGACAAATAGCTCGACTCAGAGAAGAAGGAAAACTTTCAGAGATAGAAAATAAATGGTTTAGAAATCGATCACCATCATTATCTAATGGCCCTGAACCATATCGGAGCCCAACTTTGAGTGTTGATAGGTTCTTTGGTTTATTTCTTATTAGTTGGATATCTAAAGCTGTTGCTCTTCTTCTATTTTTAGCATTTGCACTTCATGAAAAAATTTTAAAGTCTCCGCAGGAGGAGAATTGATGTTGGATTCTAGAAACATGTTTCGAGATTAGTCAATAGTTATATGATTTCTGGGTGTAAATGCTGGAAAATATATCGATTCTTGTAGTGTAGTTATCTCACTTACAGTGCACGTGTTCTGACTTCAGTTGTGTCTATAATAGCGTCAATAGACTACTATTATCACCATGGCTTGATTCCATCAAGTTCACTTCTCCTCCAACTCTTGGGCACTTGAAGAAATGCCATCATTTCTCAAGCTGACAAAATGAAAACCTCATACAAAATGGTCCAGGAAAAAGAAATTCTTGCAAAATAGTACACTCTTCTTCTTTTTATTTCAAATTTCAAATTATAGTCTAGTTTGTTTAATTAGTTAATTTTATTTGTTTTCTTATATATCACTATTAAATTATACAAAAAAAAAGAAAAAATAAAAAAGAAAAAAAAGAATACTTAAATAGAAGAAATATAACCTGCCTGGACGTACTATCTGGACTAGAAAATTTCGGAAAGTGAAATGAGCTGCTTCATGCAAGCCATTGGCTCGGGCCGCCGCTTGTTTTCCCTCCAATCGCCAACTCAAATTCATATTCCATCTATTCTCTTTCTCAGCAACGCAAAAAAACCCTCTCTCTTTTACGGAAAGGCAAAATTAGCAAAGAAATTCCTCCAATTCACTCTACTATCATGAAAAGAGGACAAGAAGATGACTTTTTTATTGTATTTGAGCTCCTTCGCATTTGCTCCAAATGTAATGCCATTGACTATGCTGTCAAGATTTTTGGGCAAATTTCAAAGCCGAATGTTTATATTTATACTGCTATTATTGATGGGCTTATTTTATCTCGTTCATATAGTCATGGCGTCAGTGTGTATGTGCAGATGACTGAAAAATTTGTCTTGGCGGATAATTATGTAATCTGTTCTGCATTAAAGGCGTGTGGGTTTGAAGGGGATTTGAGGAAGGGGAGGGCAATTCATTGTCACAGTTTAAAACTTGGGTTGTGTTCAAATAGATCAGTTAAGCTTAAACTGCTGGAATTTTATGGAAAATGTAAGGACTTCGATAATATGAAGAAGGTGTTTGCTGAAACGCCTGAAAGAGATGATATCGCACTGACGGTCATGATATCGTGCTATCTTGATCAAGGTTTTGTGAAAAGTGCTTGTGATGTTTTTGATTTAGTGATGGTTAAGGATACAGTTTGCTGGACCGCGATGATCAATGGGCTTGTGAAAAACAGGCAAATGACTAAGGCTCTGGAGGTTTTTTGACAGATGCAGAGGGAAGGGCTCCGAGGAAATGAGTTCACCGCTGTCAGCATTTTATCTGCTTGTGCTCAGTTGGGAGCATTGGAGCTTGGTAGATGGATTCATTCTTAGATTGAGAAGCATGATATCGAGGTTAATTCTTTTGTTGGCTCAGCTTTGATCAATATGTACGCAAGATGTGGAAGCATCGAAGAAGCTGAGACACTGTTTGAGGGGATAAAAGAAAGAGAAGTCACAACTTATAATTCCATGATCGCAGGTTTTGCATTGCATGGGAAGAGCAAAGAGGCCATTGAGATGTTCCACAGGATGATGAAGGAAGGACTTAGACCAACCAACATTACGTTCGTTGGGGCTCTTAATGCATGTAGTCATGGAGGATTGGTGGATGATGGAATTGCAATTTTCGAAAGCATGAGAAAAGATTATGGACTTGAACCAGAGATTGAACATTATGGTTGCTTCGTTGATCTTCTGGTTCGAGTCGGACATCTTGAGGAGGCTTTCAAGTATATCCAGAATATGAAAATATCCTCTGACCATATCATATGGGGATCACTCTTGAGTGCCTGCAAAGTTCACCAAAATACTGAACTTGGCCTAAGGGTTGCAAAAATTCTCCTAGATAGCGGGCAAGCTGATACTGGAAGTTATATTCTTCTATCTAACACGTATGCCTCGTGGAATAAATGGCAAGAAGCTGCTCTGGTGCGGGCAATGCTGAAGGGTGGTGGCGTTCAGAAAGAACCAGGTTGCAGTTCAATTGAAGTGAATAACGACATTCACGAGTTCCTTCTAGGAGACATTAGACACCCGCAAAGGGAAGAGATCTACAAAAGGAAGGGGCTCTAGCCATACACAGTGAGAGGCTTGCAATATGCTATGGCCTAATATCAACAGAATCACACAGTACTTTAAGGATCATAAAGAATCTCAGAGTTTGCAACGATTGCCATTCTGTGATCAAGCTCATTTCGAAGATTACTGGACGGAAAATTGCTGTAAGAGATAGAAATAGGTTTCATCATTTCCAGAATGGTGTTTGCTCGTGCAGAGATTATTGGTGAAAAACGCGCGATCTGCAGTTGATCTGCAAAACTTTTCATGTACAAAGTACGTTACAAGCCCTCGACGTGTAGGGTGGTCGAGCGGTAACATAAAGAGATTGGTGGCAATCACAATGCCAAGATTCATCGCGTAGTGCCTTTTTCATCATCCATAATAAGTAGCATGCTTCTTCTGAATTGTATGACACGATCATTTTTCTTGTCAATGGTTAATTGTATTTTATTGAACATGTGACAAGTATGCTTGCCAGTTACCACTCTGAATTGATGTGATAGTGCCAAATGGACCGGGTTCAAGATTTCTGCACAAGTTTTTTGCAAAGCTTTTATACAGTCATGGCTTCATCATGCGTACCAAGTTTGATTAGTAGGTAACGAAAGGAAACATATATGTAAAATGTATTTTGAGATTGATATTTTGATATTTTATTGCATAAATGAGTTCTTTTTGGGTTCGTTTGACGACCAATTATAATGGGAGTGAGCGATATAATTGGTATTATTTTCCAATTTAAGATATGTGATGCAACAAATTTGAGCCACTCCTGACTCCTACATTGTGATAGAGGTTTGTAGCGCCATGTTCTAAATTTAGATCGGAAAACTATATCAATTATAATCAAACACTAGCAATTTGAAGGAGAGAGAAAGGGAAGGAAGACATTGTGGAGACAAGATTTCGAAAGTCAAAAGTCTTTTGGTAAATTGCATGGTCAACAATGACATGGAAAGTCTTCTATGCACCGTTGGTTCAACAAAGAAATTCAACTGAACTGTGATAACTCTTACAATTATTGACTGTTAAATGGACTAAGCTCCCTGAAATCTAACGTTTTGATGGAGGAAACAATGATGAGGAAGAAAAGAAGATAGAGATTCTCTACAATGATATGAATTGAAACGGATTCGATTGAATGGTACCAACGAAATCAGAGTCGCCTCAGGTATCATTAGCCCTCCCATAAAAGGAGGAGATCACTTCCATGGTTCATAGGTAGCACATTTTACAGTTAATTCCATGAGCTGTTTATGTCCCTTTATTTGGTTCATTAGTAGCTTTGGTGGGAAAAATATTGTTTGCATTGTTTGGTATGCAACTAAAAATTAAAGGCCCAGACCATTGTGTAAGAAACGCAACTTCTTGAGATAAAAGTCTCAGAAAGGGGTGGGTGCAAGTACTAAACAATGTAACTGCTTAGGCGATTTGGAAGTGGTATGTGTTAAGGGATAAATCCCACATTAATTAAATATAAACATATAAACTAATATTGTCAAATATATATATATATATATATATATGTAAACTAATAGATAAGCATTTGAGCTAGTCTTCTTAACAAGGTTAACATTTTAAAATGGAACCTCAAATACTTATTTGTTGGTTTATATTTTTATTATATTTAATTTAATCAACCACAAGTCTTAATAACATATTCCACCACTATATACGTTGAATTCAATTGATGACGCTATTTCTCCGTTTGGCCCTATTTTATTAATTATGCAAATTTTTTGTGTCAAGGCATATATATTCACTACTAGTTAATTTAATTACTTAGGGTGGTCCATGTGCTTTACAAGCCGCCTCGGATGAATTTGACAAAAGTTTGGCTGCTATGCGTTCGATGATTAAATTAACGATCCTTTATTTATTTACTTATTAATCCTTTTCATATATATACATATATAGAGAGGGAGAGGATATGGATAACTATCACACCATGCATTCGGTGGTTAAATTAAACTTAAATCTTAGAAGTTACAATGTAAAATTCATACCAAAGGTACCCATATAGTTTATTACTTCTAAACCAATAAAAAAACTCATATACATAATTTTTCTTCTAAACCAATAAAGAACTCATATACATAATTTTTCTACGTAAATGACATTGGAATTACAAAGCCCACGTTGTTATAAAAATGAAACAACTAGGGGTTAATTTCCTTTTTTTTTTTTTTTTTTAATTATGTGGGTTCTATAAGCTGACATCATTTTTGTACCAATATCACTCATATATATGTTCAAAAATGACATTTTAACAATAAATTGAGATTCTTGTATAACATGTTGGTTCATAGTTTGTTTTATGTTGCAAGATGGAATATGGTACTCATTGAGCAAGAGTTTTATTCTACATATTAACGCAGCACGATACATGGATATTCAAGCAAAAACTTTGAGAAAATTGTAAGACTGGAATCCATTGTAAAGAGAGAAATCTCACAAATTGTATTAATCAATGAATGATAAAAATAAAGTTTAAATACATTTAAATAGTCCTAGAAAAGCCCTAGCTAAGGTCAAAACTATAAAATAATAAATTATAAATAAAAATCAGAAAAAAATAGAAAACTAAGAAATCGTAAATTTGAGGGTCTAAATGAATCTAGATTGTCTCGTTGTTTCACTTGAGGGAGGCTCATGATCTCAATTTGAGCAATGCACGCCAAATTCACAAAGTTAGGCCCCAATCGCCTTCTGTCTAATTCTTAATTTGTCGATCCATTCTACCATCTATTCTACATTATATATCGACCGAGGCTATCGATTGATTTTGCCAACAAATCTACAGTATCATGTGTGATTAATGATGCCATATTTAAAATTTCAAACGCATGACATCAAGTTCTTAACTTTGAATAACATGCATTTTACCTTTTCCCCCTTAGAGCGTGGATAGTGTTGGGGAAAAACCCAAATTTTGGTTTTTTGCCCCAACATAATCCAATTATGTATGAAATGGGGAGAAGTTTCTTTTTTTTTTTTTTTTTTTTTTTTTGG
>CAVNYN010260248.1:0-11072 GCA_963692815.1 Nyctanthes arbor-tristis
TGGAAAGTGGAGGAATATAAGGAAATTTAATGAAATAGAGAATTTATAGTATCAAGGAAGTTTCATGTTTAGTTTAGGTGAAGAATTAAGTTATATGTGTGAATTGAGAAACAGAAAGGAATTAAATGTTAAGTGAAATTTTTATATAATGTTACAGGAAATGTTAAGGGCTAAAAGGAAATGAAACACGAAAAGATGCTACTTAGCCGGTGAGTGGAACTCTTCTCTCATTTCTTCCTAAACGAACAATATTATGCTTTGATTCTATGCGAATTTGCAATGTCTACGATGATAATATATTTCAATGAAATTTCCCAAAGGATTGATATTTTTTTTAAGAAAAGATCATTATGCATCTTATATAAAATGATGATTCATGCTCCTCAGATAAAAGTTTCTACTTGAAATATGATTTGATGATGCATGAAAACCCCAAATTTGTATTCGATGTCATGATAAGCCGCCTACGGGCGAAGGGGCCTATGGCTCAAGCTGACCAAATGAACGCCGCCCAGGCGAAGGGGCCTATGTGCTAGCTATGGCTCAAGCTGTTTAATTGTGCCGCCTAGGGCGAAGGGGTCATAAGGTACCTATGGCTCAAGCTGATCGTCTATGCGTGTATGACTTAATATCATAATCATGTGATATGTTGGATATTTTTTTGAGGAAAGTTTGTGATGATCTTGAAATGAAATGACTTTTATGATGTTTTCAAGTGGATTTTATGATGATTATTAAATGAAATGATGTGTTCTAGCATGCAATGATTTTATCAATATTGATGTTATGTTGGATTTATGTTTAAAGTCATAGAATTGCCAAATGGGCTTGAGCATTTTATGCGGGAGTTTTCAAAAGTTACATTTTGATTTTCCAAAGCATGTTTAATTATGAAACTCTACTCACTGGGCTAGTTAGCTCATATGTTTTTATAAATGGTTTTCTTAGCAGGTAGCAATTGGAGTTTGGGCAACAACACATTGTGGCCGAGCCTGCTATTTCGATAACCGAGCCACCACTTAACGAAAGGAAATTGCTATAGGATTTGTTGATTCTATGATTTATAAATGTGGCATGGTTAAGGTTATTAACATATAGTTAGGAGTTGTGTGAACCATATTTGGGTTGGTATATTTCTTGATTTATGAGGTGATGTTGCTTATAATGAGAAGTTATTAGTTTGTGAGTTGTTGATGTGTTAGCGTTGGGAATTGATATAAGCTGGCTTTTGTTGATAAATTAGGGGAGATCTTGTCGAAATTTTTCTAGGATAATTAATCTGCTCACTAGCCTTGACGGTAAATTCTAGCTTTTAGTTGGAATTTATCGTCGGCGCACGTCACACTTCTAGTAAGTTAGAGATACTAGGGGTGGGGCGTGTCAGGTATGCTACCCTAAAAACTTTTCGGTAGACATTTTTGAAAATATACGGGGTTGTTTATGCGTCCTTAGCAGCTGTTAAAAAAATGGCTGTACCTAGAGCTACGAATTGTTCCGTTGGACTTATCTAGCCATTCCGGGTCTAGAAACGGTTTGTTTACCTAAAAATTCTTTGGTTGAAAAGGATTAAATTTTGCATAGCCATTTATGCGTCATTTTCTTTGGATAGAATAGGGCCATATCTCATTCTATGAACCATTTCATTGGACTCTCGTAATGATCCCTGTTATGGACATGGCATTTCGGTGCAAAAAATTTCAACAAATGAAAATTCATGAGGCTATTTTCACATCATTTGCTATAGATTGAAAGGGGCTGAATCTTATTCTTTGAATCATTATTTCTTTCCACTCGTCTTACCATTCTGGGTACGAAAATGGAATTCTCACCTGAAAATTTTCAAGTTAATGTAGATGAAAATATGCGTCGCAATCATGCGTCCTTACCTATGGTGAAAACATGGTTATATCTAATGCCACGAATCATTCTGTTGGACTCGTCTAGCCGTTCTGGGTCTAGGAACGGCTTTGTTGCCCGAGAATTCACTGGTCAAAATACGGAAAACTACGCATAGCTATTTTGCATACTTTTCTGTAGATCGAACATGGTCCACATCTCATGCCGCGAATAATTCTGCTGGACTCGCGTAACCATTATGGGTCTGGAAAAGGCATCTCTACTCCAAAAAATCAACAGTCGGAATAGTCAAAAATACATGTGGCTATTTTTGAGTCATTTGCTTCATTTAGAACAGGGCCATATGTAATACCTCAAATAATTTCTTTGGACTTGTCTACCCATTTTAGGTATCAAAATGGTATCGTTCCCTAAAAATTTTCCATTCGATACAAAATGAGAAATGCATAGCTATTTATACATGCTTAGCTGCGGTTAAAACATGAATATATCTAATATCGCGAATCATTCCCCTGGACTCGTATAGCCATTTCGGGTCCGAAAACGGCTGAAATGGAAAAAATGTGGATTGCTATTTATGCATCATTTTCTTTGGATACAACCGGGTGATATCTTTTGCCACGGATCATTTCTTTGGACTCGTGTAACTAGTCCGGTATGGAGATGACGTCTCTATGTGAAAAAATTAACAAAGAAAATACCGGAGGCTATTTTTGTATCCTTTGCTTTAGATTGAACCGGATCGTATATCAAACCTTGAATCATTTCTATGGACTTGTCTAGACATTCTGGGTTTGCAAACGGCTTTGTCGTCTGAGAATTCTCTGATCGAAATGGGAAAAATACATATAACTATTTATACGTCCTTTTCTTTGCATAGAACAGGGCCATATCTCATGCAATGAATTACTCCATTGGACTTGTGTAACCATTACTTAGTGTGAAATATTCACCAGTAGAAATTGACTAAAATACATAAAGCAGTTTTCGTGTCCTTTGCTTCAGATAACCATTCTTGGGCATGAAAATGGCATTGCCGCCTAAAAACTTTCCAATCGACATAGATGAAAATATACATGGCTACTTAACCATCCTTAGCTGCTATTAAAATAGTGCCGTATCTAATGTGACAAATCATTCCGTTGGACTTGTCTAAACATTTTCGGTCCGGAAACAATTTCATCGCTTGAAAATTCTATGGCCGAAATGGACAAAAATACAAATAGCTATTTACGCATCATTTTCTTTAGATAGAACCAGGCCATATCGCATGTCACGAATCATTTCCTATGACTCGTATAAGCATTGCGGGTGTGGAAATGGCATCTCTGTGCGAAAAATTCAACAAATTAAAATACGTGAGGTTTTTTTTATCCTTTGCTTCAAATTTAATGGGGCCGAAATTCGTACCCTAAAATATTTCCAATTGAAGTGGATGAAAATATGCGTGGCAATTTATGCGTCCTTAGTTGCAATGAAAATTGGGCCATACTTAATACCACAAATCATTCTGTTGGACTTGTATAGCCATTCCAGGTTTGGAAACAGGTTCATCGCCTAAGAATTCTCTGGTCAAAATGGGGTAAAATATGCATAGATATTTACTCATCCTTTTCTTTGGATAGAATATGGGGCATATCTCATTGCGCGAATTATTCTACTAGAATCACGCAACCATTCCAGCTTTGTAAATGGCACCATTACGCAAAAAATTCAACGGTTGAAATAGTTGAAAATACGTATTGCTATTTTCACGTCCTTTGATTAAGATAGAACGGGGCCACATCTCTGCCTTGAACCATTTCTTTGGACGCGTCTAACCATTTTGGGAACAAAAATTACATCATATCTTGAAAATTTTCCAGTCAACATGGATGAAAATACACATGGTTGTTTACGCGTCCTTAGCTATGATTAAGACATGGCCATATCTAATGCCATCAATCATTCTGTTGGACTCATCTAGCAATTCTAGGTCTAGAAACAGATTTGTCAACTGAAAATTCTCTGGTCAAAACTAACAAAAATATGCATTGCTATTTACATATCATTTTATTTAAATAGAATGGGGCTATATCTCATGTAGCGAACTATTCCGTTGGACTCGCATATCTATTCTGGGTCTAGAAATAGCATCGTTGCATGAAAAATTCATCTAACAAAAATACATAATGCTATTTTTTCGTCCTTTCCTTTAGATTGTCCAGGGCCATATCTCATACCTTAAATCAATTCTTTGGACTTGTCTTACCATTCCAGGTATGAACATAACATCGTTGCCAAAAAATTTTCTAGTTGGCACGGATGAAAATATGCGTGGAGATCGGAAGTGTCCTTGGTTGCGATGAAAACAAGGCCATATCTAATGCCACAAGTCATTCCGTTTGACTGGTCTAGCCATTTTGAATCTGGAAACGGCTACGTACTCCAGGAAGTCTCTTGTCATAATTGGGAAAAATTCGCATAACTATTTAAGCTTCCATTTCTTTGGATAGAACAAGGGCCATGTTTCATACTGTGAATTATTCCATTAGACTAGCGTAACCATTTTGAGTCAGAAAATGGCATCTCTACACAAAAAATTCAATGGTTAAAACTGTCCAAAATACTTATGCCTGTTTTCAGTACTTTGCTTTAGATAGGACATGACCATACTTCATACCCAGAATCATTTCTTTGGACTTGTCTAGTCATTTCAGGTATGAAAATATGATCATAGCCTGAAAATTTTTCAGTCAACCGGATGAAAATATGTGTGGTTATTTTTGTGTCCTTAGCTGCGGTTAAAGCAAGGCCATATATAATGTTGCAAATATTTCTGTTTAACTCATGTGACCATTACGATTTTGGAAATGGCATCGCTACGTGAAAAATTCACCGGCCGAAACAAACGAAAATACTTGAAGCTATTTTCATGTCCTTTGCTTCAGGTATAACGGGGCCATATCTCATATATTGAATCATTTCTTTGGGCTCATCTAACTACTCTTGGTATGAAAATGGCATTGTCGCCTAAAAATTTTCCAGTCGACATGGATGAAGATGTAAGTGGCTATTTAGTCGTCCTTACCTGATGTTAAAATAGTGCCATATCTAATGCGATGAATCATTTCGTTGGACTCATCTAGCTATTCTAGGTCCAGAAATGATTGGTCGAATTGGACAACAATACACATGGCTATTTACGCGTCACTTTTTTTGGATAGAATAGGCCATATCTAATATAATGTCACGAATCATTGCCAATGACTTGCATAAGTATATATTTAGGGTGTGGCAATGGCATCTCTGTGCAAAAAATTCAACAAAGGAAAACACATGAGGCTATTTTTGCATCCTTTGCTTCAAATTTAACGGGGCGGAAACTCAAACCTTGAATCATTTCATTGGACTCAAATAACCACTTTGGGTATAAAAATGGCATCGTTACCTGAAATTTTTCAAGTCGACATGGATGAAAATATGCGTGCCAATTTATAAGTCCTTAGCTGTGATGAAAACCGGGCCATATTTAATACCGTAAATCATTCCGTTGGACTTATATAGCCATTCCTAGTTGCCTAAGAATTCTATGGTCAAAATGGGGTAAAATATGCATAGATATTTACGCATCCTTTTCGGCAGATAGAACATGGGGCATATCTCATATAGTGAATTATTCCGCCAGAGTTGCGTGACCATTCCGAGTCCAAAATGGTACCAGTATACAAAAATTTGACGGTGAAAACAGTAAAAAATATTTATTGCTATTTTTGCGTCCTTTGCTTTAGATTGAACGAGGTCGTATCTCATGTCTTGAATCATTTCTTTAGCGTTATCTAACCATTCTGAGCATGAAAATAACATCGTAACTTGAAAATTTCCTAGTCAAGATGGATGAAAGTACGCATGGCTATTTATGCGTCCTTAGCTATGGTTAAAACAGGGTCATATCTAATTCTATGAATCATTCTGTTGGACATCTAGCAATTCTGAGTCTGAAAACGGTTTTATTGCCTGAAAATTCTCTGGTCAAAATGGATAAAAATAAGAATGGGGCCATATCTTTTGCCATGAACCATTCCGTTGGACTCACGTATCTATTCCAAGTCTAGAAATGGCATCTTTATGCGAAAAATTCATCAAACAAAAATATGTGATGCTATTTTTGCATCCTTTGCTTCAGATTGTACAGGGCTGTATCTCATACCTTGAATCATTTCTTTAGACTCGTCTAACAATTCTGGCTAAGAAAATGGCATCGCCGTCTGAAAATTTTCTAGTTGGCGCAGATGAAAATATGTGGTGCAATTTACAACTTCTTGGTTGTGGTAAAAATAAGGTCATAGCTAATGTCGTGAATCATTCCATTGGATTGGTCTAGCCATTCTAGATCTGGAAACAACTATGTAATTGAAAAATTCTCTTGTCGAAATGGGCTACAATACATATAGCTATTTACGTATCATTTTCTTTGGGTAGCAAATAGGCCCTATCTCATGCTAAGAATTATTCCATTGGACTATTCATCTAGCCTTTTTGATATGCAAATTGCATCATAGCCCGGAAATTTTTCAGTCGGCACGGATGAAAATATGTGTGGCTATTTACGCGTCCTTAGCAGCAGTTAAAGGAGGGCCATATATAATGCCGTAAATCATTCCGCTGGAGTTGTCTAGCTACTCTGGGTGAAGAAATTGTTTCGTCGCCTGAATATTCTCGAGCAAAAATCGACAAAAATATGCATTGTTATTTATGTGTCATTTTATTTGGATAGAACTAGGCCATATCTCATGCCTTGAATCATTTCACTAGACTCCAGTAACCATTCTGGGTTTAGAAATGACAGCTCTACATGAAAAATTGAACAATGAAAATATTGAGGCTATTTTCACATCTATTGCTTCAGATTGAACTGGGCCACATCTCAAACCTTGAATCATTTCTTTAAACTTCTCTAGCCATTCCACGCCTAGAACTATTTATGCATCCTTTTCTTATTTAGAGCATGGGTCATCTCTCATACCGTGAATTATCCCGTTGGACTCATGTAAGCATTACGTGTTTGGAAATGGCGTCCCTACGCCAAAACTTCACTGGTTGGAACAAACAAAAATACATGTAGCTGTTTTTGTGTCCTTTACTTTAGATAGAACGGGGCTATATCTCTTACGTTGAATCATTTCTCTAGATTCATTTAACCAATCTTGGGAATAAAAATAGCATTGTCGCTGAAAAATTTTCCAGTTGACATGGTTGAAAATATGCGTGGCAAATTGTATTCTCTTATCTATAGTGAAAATAGGGCCATATCTGATTCTACGAATCCTTCTGTTGGACTTGTATAGCCATTTTGGGTCTGGAAACGGCTTCATCACTCAAGAATTCTCTAGCTAAATAAGGTAAAATACGCATAGCTATTTAAGCATCCTTTACTTCAAATAGAATTACTTCAGATAGAATGTAAGCCATATCTCGTGCTGTGAATTATTCTGCTGGACTCACTTAACCATTCCAAGTTAGGAAATGACACCTCTACATGAAAAATTCCACTGTCAAAATAGTAAAAAATACATATTGCCATTTTCACATCCTTTGCTTCAGATTGAGCAAGGCCATATCTCATACCTTAGATCATTTCTCTAGACTAGTCTAACCCATCCCGGTCTGAGAATGACATTGTAGCCTGAGAATTTTCCAGTTAACACAGATGAAAATATAGATCGCTATTTACATGTCCGTAGTTGCTGTTACTATAGGGCCATATATATCTAATGCTTTGAATCATTTCGTTGCACTCGCCTAGCCATTCCTAGTCCGGAAACGGTTTTGTCACCTGAAAGTTCTTTGGTCGAAATGGATAAAATACGCATTGCTATTTACGCGTCACTTTATTTAGATAAAAAAGTACATATCTCATGCCGCAAATCATTTGTTAGACTGGCGTAACCATTTGAGGCCTAGAAATGGCATCTCTTTGTGATGGTCAAAACCGTCAAAAATTGTATGGCTATTTTCGAGACATTTTCTTCAGATAGGATAGGGCCATATCTAACATCTTGAATAATTTCTTTGGACTCGTATACATATTTCAGGTGTAATAGAGGTATGGTTCCCTAAATATTTGCCAATAGACATGGACGAATATATGGCTATTTATGTGTCCTTAGCTGAGGTGAATACAAGGCCATATCTAATACTACGAATCATTCCATTGGACTCGTCTAGCCATTTCTGGTCTGGAAACGGTTTCTTCCCCTGAAGATTCTTTAGACGAAATGGACAAAAATATGCACAGTTATTTACACGTCATTTTTGTTGGATAGAAGAGGGCCGTATCTTATGCCACGAACTATTCAGTCGAACTCGCGTCATGATTCTGGCTCCATAAATGGCATTTCGGCATGAAAAATTCAACAAACGAAAATACGTGAGGCTATTTTCACTTCCTTTGCTTCAGAGTGAAACAGGCTGAATCCCATATCTTAAATCATTTCTTTGCACTCGTCTAACCACTCTGGGCATAAAAATGGAATCGTCATCTGAAAATTTTCCAGTCGACGCAAGTAAAAGTATGCAAGGCAATTTACGCGTCCATAGCTGTGGTGAAAATATGGCCATATCTAATGCACGAATTATTCTGTTGGACTTATCTAGCCATTCTAGGATAGGGAACGACTTGGTCGCCTGAGAATTCACTGGTCAAAATGGGGAAAAATATGCATAGCTATTTATGCGTCCTTTTCTATTGATAGAAAGGGGCCCTATCTAACGCCTCATTATTCGACATAGTTGAAAATACGTATGGCTATTGTTAAGTCCTTTGCTTCATATTGAAAGGGGCCATATCTAATAACTTGAATAATTTCTCTGGACTCATCTACCCATTCCGAGTATGAAAATGGCATTGTATCCTTAAAATTTTCCAATCGACACGGATGTAAATATGCGAGGCTATTTACGAGTCAGGGGATGGCATCTTTGTCTGAAAAATTTCACCGGTTGAGATAAATGAAAATACGTGGCTATTTTTGTGTCCTTTTTGTCAGATAGAACGGGGCCATATCTTGTACCATGAATCATTTCCTTGGACTTGTCCAACCATTCTTGGGTATGAAAATGGTATCGTCGTCTAAAAATTTATTGTTGGACGTTGATGAGAATTCGTATGGCTATTTACACGTCGTTAGCTGCTGCTAAAAAATGCTATATCTAATGTCGTGAATCATTCCATTGGACTCGCATAACCATCGGGTCTGGAAATGCCATTTTTAGGTGAAAAATTCGACACTAGAAAATAAGTATGGCTATTTTGGAGTTGTTTACTTCTAATGGAACATGGCCATATCTACCACTTGAACAACTTCTTTGGACACGTCTACCCATTCCTCGTATGAAAATTGTATGTTACCCAGATCGGAATATTCCAGCTGATAAAAATATGCGTGGCTATTTACGCCTCCTTAATTGTGGTTAAAATAGGATTATACCGCGAATCATTCCGTTGGACTCATTTTGCCATTTCGTGTCTAAAAATGTTTTCTTTGCTAGAAAATTCTCCGGTCGAAACTAGAAAAAATACACATAGCTATTTACGCTTCATTTTCATTAGATAGAGCAATGCCATATCTCATGCCATGAACCATTTCGTTGAACTCACGTAACCATTCCACGTTTCAAAATGACATCACTACCCAAAAAATTCAACAAACAAAAATATGTGAGGCTATTTTCGCATCCTTTGCTTTGAACTCGTCTAACCATTATGGTTATGAAAATAGAGTCGTCATATGAGCACTTTCTCGTCGACTCAGATGAAAGTATGCTTAGCAATTTATGCGTCCCTAACCGCAACAAAAATAGGGCTGTATCTAATGCGGCGAATCATTCTGTCAAACTCGCTAGCCATTCTGGTTTAGGGAACCACTTTATTGCCTAAGGATTTGCTGGTCGAAACAAGGAAAAATATACATAGCTATTTTCGCGTCTTTTTCTTTGGATAGAAAATTAGCCATATCTTAAGCCTCGAATTATTCAGTTAGACTCATGCAACCATTCCGAGTTTGGGAATAGCATCTTTGCGCGAAAATTCACCCGTCGAAACAAATGAAAATACATGTGGTGTTTTCGTGTCCTTTTCTTCAAATAAAGTGGGGCCATATCTCATACCTTGAATCATTTCTTGGACTCTTCTAACCATTCTTGGGTATGAAAATGGCGTGAAAATGGTATCATAACCTGGAAATTTTCCATTTGACGTGGATGAAAATATGCGAGGCTTTTTATATGTCCTTAGCTATAGTTATAACATGGTCATATCTCATATCACAAATCATTCTTCAGGAAACTACTTTGCCAACTGAGAATTCTCAAGTTGAAACATGGTAAAATACACAAAGCTATTTATGAGTCATTTTCCTTGGATAGAACAGGGACCATCAATGTGTTTGGCAACTTGGTTTATAAACCATTTTGTTTATAAACCGCCATGTAGCATCATTTCATTGGTTAGATCACATTTTTCAAAAAGTTAAAAAGTAAAAGTCAAGCCACAGTTTTTTACTTTTCACAGAAAATAACCAATAAAATGATGCCACGTAGTTGTTTATAAACCAAATTATAAACAACCATTTTGCCAAACACTTGCATATCTCATGCTGCTATTCCCTTAGACTCATGTAACCATTCCAAGTCTAGAAATGACATCTCTACACGAAATATTTGTAGTCGAAACTGTCAAAAGTGTGTATGGCTATTTTTGAGTCATTTGCTTCAGAAGGAACGAGGCCATAACTAACACCTTGAATAACTTCTTTGGACTCATCTACTCATTTTAGGTATGAAAATATGGTATCTTGAAAATATTCCAGTAGAAACAGATGAAAATATGCGTTGCTATTTATGGCCATATCAAATGCCATGACTCATTCCGTTTGGACTTGCCTTGCCATTTCGTGTTTGGATAAGGTTTCTTCGCTTGAAAAATAGCATAGCTATTTACGCGTCATTTTCTTTGGATAGAACATGGGCATATCTCATGCTGTGAACCATTTCATTGAACTCGTGTAAGCATTCCAGGGTTGGAAATGGCATCTCTGTCACAAAAATTCAATGAAAATACGTGAGGCTATTTCATGTCCTTTACTTCAGATTGAACGGGGCCAAATCTCATACATTGAATCATTTCTTTGGATTAGTCGAACCATTCTGGGTTTGAAAATGGACATGAAATAGCC
>CAVNYN010260249.1:0-20497 GCA_963692815.1 Nyctanthes arbor-tristis
TGTTGAGGAGTCCCTGCTTCTGTAAACTCATGTCGAATCCCAAAATCTGAGTAATACTCTCTGAACGCATGTGAAGTATATTTCCCACCATTATCTGTTCTGAGGCTTTTCAAACACTTCCCTGTTTCTCGTTCCACCATGGTATGAAACTGCTTAAAGTACTGGAGTACCTGATCCTTAGATTTCAGAAGATAGATCCATAATTTTCTAGAAGCATCATCAACAAATGTAACAAAATATTTGTTTCCACCCAAAGATGCTACATCACCAGGAGAACACACATCATAATGCACAAGATCTAAAATATTCTCTTTTCTTTTAAACGTGCCAGAAAAGGAAACTCGAGTTTGCTTACCGAATAAACAATGATCACATCGGTGTAGGGACGTACCATTGGCTAAAGAGATAACTGCATTCTTAGCCAGAACCTGCAAACCCTTTTCACTTATGTGCCTAAGCCTCTTATGCCATAAATCAGGAGAAGGATCTTCAACTGCATTTACCCCAGTCTTACAAGACTTTGCATAAGTCTTGTATTGCGTGCAACAAAACTTCCCACTAGCGACAACTATTAATCCCTTTGATAACCTCCACTTCTGATCACCAAAAGTACTGAATACCCGATTCGGTCGAGAGTATTTATTGCAAGCAGATTAAACCACATGTCAGGAATATGCCTCACATCCTTCAGAATTAGGATATACCCCATATTTGTCTCCAGGTGAATGTCACCGATCCCCATAATTTTAGAATGTGAAGAGTTAGTCATATTTGACTGACCATAATCACCTGCTCTGTATGTAGTAAACAACTCAATATTTCTGCAAACATGGTATGAGGCACCACTGTCAATATGCCACTCAGTAAGAGGGTCTCCAACATGCAGGCATTGACCCACTCCACAAGAGAGTACATCACTAGTCACTACACCAACAGTATTTTCATCCTCTTTCTTCTGATTATTAACCTCCTTCTGCTCTCTCAACTAAATTCTGCAATTTCTTTTATAATGACCCTCTTTGCTGCAGTGATAACAAGTCTTCTTATCTTTTGACTTTGACCTGCCTCTAGACTTGCTGTGACGCTTTTGCCCTTTATTCTTGTTTCTTCCTCTGTGATCATCTGAAACAAGAGCCAATGTATTATCTGAACCCACATGCAAAACTGAAGATTTCCTTCTGATTTCCTCATTCTGCATACTGTTCTTTACAGAATCCATAGATAACACACCACCTGAAGCAGAGTTACTTATTGTCACAACAAAAGTTTCCCAACTATCTGGCAAAGAACTCAAAAGTAGTAATGCTTTCAATTCATCCTCAAAAGTCATTCCCATTGTCACCAGCTGATTGACAACATTCTGAAAATTATTCAAGTGCTCTATCACGCTCGTACCGTCCTTATATTTCATATTGACCAAGTCTCTGATCAGAAAGGACTTTCTGGCTGCAGTTTTCTTCTCAAATATGGACTCCAATTTAGTCCACAATTTATTTGCATCTGTCTCCTGTGCCACATGATGAAAAACACTATTATCCACCCATTGTCTTATCGTCCCAATAGTTTTCCTGTGCAATTTCTGCCAATCCCTATCTTCCATATCTTCTGGTTTAGAATCATCACCATCAATAGGATCATGCAAATCCTTACAATAAACGATATCATCCATCCTAGGTTTCCATGTCACCCAATTGTGATTGGTAAGCCTGATCATAGCACTACCAACTGGGTCATCCATTTTAATCCACACAATTGAACCTGGCTCTGATACCACTGTTGGGAATTTAACCAATTTCCTAAACCCGTGTGATTAAAATAGGCAATCAATATATTAAACAATAATATATGTGCGGAAATTTAAATAACACCAGGAATTATTTAACGTCGTAAAACCCTCCAATAAGAAGGGAAAATCGACGGGGCAAACCGACAACTCCAATATCAACAAATAATAATGGGAATACAATGTTTATCCTCTCAAGATTATCGCCCTAAATCAAGAGGTAATCACACACTACCACAATCACGCAACACCGTCAAGAATAATATTCTTGACACCACAAATAACTCATCTAACAATAGATGAAACCCAATAATCAATAGCACGAGATGAGGAAAATATCATCTAACTCCGTTCCAAGAATTAACTTGGAGAAACTACCGCTTGAAGAAGACGAATACCAAATCGAATGACGAAACTCGTCCCAAGCGTGAAAATAAAAGGCCGAATTTTTCCGTCCAATCAGACCTCAATTTCTGTGCGTTTTTGTGAGCAATTCTCTTTTCTTGTGACTTCCTTTTCTGTTTCGCTTATCTGACTTTTTGTTTAAACATATATATATATATATATTAAACAAAATTAAATCTTAATAGGTTTAGGATTTCGTGTCCCTCAAGACTTCTAATTTTTTTCAGCCAAATTATATAATTCATCCTCTAATTTTTGTCTTGTATTTAAATTTGGTAACATCATGGACTGAACCCGCCCAACAAAAATGAACTGAAAGTTGAAAGGATCATTTAGGGAATTGAGTTTCAATCGCTATCTATAGAAACTACAAACAAAAGGTGAAACCTGCAAAAATAAACCCCAAAATCTGAAATTAGGCAAAGCAAAAACGATGGAAAAAAAACACGTGTAATTGATGGCTGTGTAAACCCAGAACTACCAGAGGCAACGAGGGCTAACAAAAGCGAAAGTGCAAGACCAAAACAAGTGAACCAAAGTGCCAGAATAAACCTCAATGGATTAACAAAAAGAAGAAAAAAATTCACTAACCCACACAATATCAGAAACTGTAATAACAAGAAGCAGAGACGTAAATCAACCCACTCTATATCATATGTCTCCTATGCAGTGGCTAATATCATGGTAGATTATGGTTTTTCTATGGAGGAGGAGAACGACCGGGAAGCGCAGAGAGGAGAGAGCGTAGAGGGTAGAGACATGAGCAGCACCCCGCTGATCCGCACTATTTCTGCCCCGGGGGTCGTAAATGAACACGTCTACAATTAGGGGTAAAATTGTAAACACACTGTTCCGAAGAACAGTAACTTTGGAGAATATATTTCTATATATATATTTTTTATGTGAAATTTATTTCATAACGACGGAAAATTGAGTACAGTCGAGGGGAAGGGATTTTCAACCCTTCTCCAACTAGAAAAACAAGCCCAAACAAAAGGGGCAAACACCAGGATAAAAAACAAACAAGAAAACAGAGAAAAAAAATTAGAGGAGCCAATACCCAGCAAAGGAGATCAAAGACCAAACCAAGGCTAGCAACAGAAACAAAGCCAAGAAGCCCAACGGCCATAGCCCAGTCGAAGCCCAGAATCATTCCTCAGCAGCAACAATGGTGCGTCAACAATCATATCAGAAGGCAGATGTTCCCAAGAGCCAAGATCAAAAAAGCCATCAAAATTTCCCGCAAAAACACCAAGCCAAGTTGCGTGGTGATTCCAGCTTTCAATGAACCTAAGTTGGCGCAAAAAGCAAACAACAATTGGGAAATTTCCTTGATGATTTCGGTCTGTCAATAAATCACCCTCAAGAGAAAAAGAAGGGAATTGCTGAATTGTTTTTCTCAAATCAATCCATTTTTTAATCATGAGATGACTTTCCACGCTGGAGAAGTAAAAATTGCAGCAATTCGAGAAGAGATCAACTTGAAGCAAAATCAACTCATAATCATCAAGAGAGTCAGGAGAATGCAAGTTCAAGAAAGCAAGATTTAGTGGGCTTTGGAAGGCAACAACCAGGGCTTCTTGGAGAGGTTTCTGAATAGGATGAGGAGCGTCTACATAATCACTTCGCCAGAGAAAATAACGGCTAGGGATACCCTAATGAGAAAGAATTGTGGCAGCCTCAAAACAAATTCCTGAGAGAGGAGAGGACAGGTGAGCTAGGGTGTCCATTTGGCCAGCAAGAGTCACTGGGGGAGACAGCAGGTGGGGATGAGCAGGAGGTCCTTCAACAGCAAAGGCCAATGTTATTGGTGCAAGCGATCAGGTGATGGGATGAATTCTGCCATGGGTGCGAAGAGAAGACAGCCGAGCAAGATCACAACCCTTTCTCGAGGTTGCCAAAGAGTAGAGGATAAAGGAAGAGCACCAGAGTTGGAGCAGAGGGCAAAAAGGAGGAAATTTTGGAAGTGTCAACAACCTCTAGAAAAGAGACGAAATATAAGGAGAGGCAAAATATTTCATTGTGAAAGTGGGAAGAGGTAGAAATTAATTTCTGTATACGTAGGATATATATATATATATTGCCTTTTTAAGTTTAAGAGAATGTAATTTTTTTTAAATGAAATATAGAGATTTATACAGTACATGTGAGTCTTATAAAATATGTGGATGTAATTACTTTGACTAGATTCAATTTTTAAATAAAAATGATTTGTGTATGATGAGTCTAAGAGTGTAGACACCCTCTCTCACATGGTACTGGAGTCTATATATGAAATTAGTACTAATCTCATAAAACCATGTGAACAAAATTGGGTGTCACTATATTATAGAGATATCCTTAGACGTTTGATCAAAATCCCATATATGATACGACAATCAACCAAAAGCCAGACCAATTACTTCTTGTGTTGGACTTTATTTGAACAAATATTTTGAAACTCAGTCCTTCTATGGAGATGTCACCACCACATGGCCCCCTGTTATTAAGGAATCATGGTGCAGGCCCCCTGATTCCCCAATAACCGGAGGCCATGTGACGTCTCCTAGAATTTTTCGTTTGAAGCCGTTAACCTATATAAATTGTTATATCAAGAGTAACAAATCTTTAAAAAATCATGATATTGATTTGTAGTTGAGATGATTAAAAAATTTCTATTGCTTCAATTTTATAATAAATATTGTGACACAATATTATGCTAATTTCTAACGTCTTTATCAGTGTATTGATTATGCATAAAGATTATGATTTTGTTATTTTAATTTAAAATATATTCATTCATAACTTCCATACATCGCAGGGATGTTCTACTAGTAGTATATAAAAAGAAAAACAAAGTGAATACACAAGTGCCATTATATAGTTCAACACTTCAACTAAGGGTGGGACATTGCAGAAAATTACTCAAGTTATTATCAATTAATAATAGCATATCTTTCCGTGCGAAAAATAGTCCTCGGCATATAAAAGTTGGGCTTGTTGAGATTTTTGAACTTCTTGAGATTAGAACATGCAATTGCTAAATATTGCAGAGCCCACTCACATTCCAGCAGCCAGATAGATCGATAAACTCAAGGTCCAAACATTGTTGAGAGATTAGAGCAAGTCACTTGCCGGACAACTGCGAATATTGGAGCTCAAGTTGTTGAAGACGAGGCATAAATTTTCATGATACCGACTGCGAATATATATATGTACAGACTGGAGTATATGGCATAATAATATAATAAACAAAATAATTGAAGGATTCGAAGAAAGGGGTCGTTGATTAAACGATATAATTAAATGCCATACTTAATTAATTGCCACATACACTTTGACTATAAATGTGAAATTTGAGTTTTAAGTGTAACATATTGGTTTGTTTTATTTTAATGAGATGTTTATGAATGAATATCATGATACCGTGGAATCTTCACTTCAGCTCCCTAGACTTCAATATTTTACACAATTTTCTCTCTCCATCCCCAACCTTTTAGCTGGGCACATTCTATTTTTTCTATTTGAAATAAAAAAATATAAATTTAGTGAGAATTAGAGTGGTACATGTGAGTACGATTAGATGTGATTAACTTGACAAAGCTCAACTTTGAAATAGGAAGTGTTTGCTAGCACAGACTAATTTTATTAGACTAGACAGTTTCCAGTAACTTGAGAAAAAGGAGATATATTGTTTTTACTTGACAACATGAGGGTGGAATACAACGATCGACCACAGGGGTGTGACAAATCCAATCATGGTCTAAGGTGTCAAAATGATTGTAGGAAGAAATAGGCCCACAACACCTAAGTATAATCCATTGTATACGCGTATGTATCTATAGCACTATTTAACTGACGATTTAATGATTTAATGGTGAAATTCGTCCATTTAAATGAATGATGCCAATTATCCCATGGTGGGGGTTCCTTCGTTTAGATTTAAAGGTTGGGACGATAGTTCAAATGGATACAAAGGTTGGAAACTTTACTGCATTCTATAACGAATTGTATGTTTATAATTATTTTGGGTGAGGATCAATTACCCCAAGATATATCTTATGAAAACAAGTTTTGATTTCGTTTTGGAAATAAGAGGAATCACACATTGTTATTGTTTTATGTTTAAAAGTAGTATCAAAAGCAAAAAAATTATCAAATTAATATCAACCACATATTCTACACAAAAAACAAATTTTCAGACTACTGAGTAATCTTTCTTTACATTACCACCACACATTCTCATATAAATTAAACCAAAAAAAAAAAAAAAACACTCTTTGACATAAAGCTCCCAAGAACATTCTTGAAGTACGAGGAAATTTTTTTTTTTAAATATACAGGGAGAGATAGGAGAGAGGGATGTGTGGTTCAAACTCGAGACATCATGTTTGAAACGTGAAAACATAACTATTGCGGCGCTTTTTTGAACCACTTTGGTTCGAGGAATATTTTTAGTTTGTAATAAAAAGGGTAATTTATATAAGGGTAATGCCATTAATCCTTTTTTTAAAGGGATTCTGTTAATCTAGTTGGCATTACTACATTTATAACAAACGAAGATGCGTAAATATATAAAAGTATTCATTTATTCAATGGTCAATAAAGAAATGACAATTACACTAGATACTGGTCTCCAATTTAGACAAATAGCACTACTCTCTAGTCAAAAGTAATGCTATTTATTTTTATTAGAATTGTTCTCTAATCTAACTTGTGTCATTATATTGAAAGAAGGATAAAAATGCATAAATAAATGAAAGTATGCATAAATAGTGGGAGATCATTTTCAAATAATAAAAATGTGGTATAATATTGTCTGTCCACATAAACCTTGCCGAATTACATTCTCATGTTGTCAACTTGCTTGCAAAATCCAAAACTAAGCCCATATATCGGATCTTTTTGGGCTCCTGCCTCTTGGAGATCGGAAGAGCAAAGGTTTGAAGTTTGAACTATCTCTGATCCAAGATGTGAAAAAATAAACTAGTCTATATAAATAGAACAGGAAAATTTAATAAATAAAAATTAATAAACTATCAAGTGGTCTCACCCTCCTGCCATTAGATTGATGTGTCATTATGCAAACGACTACTATATACAATTAGAGGAACGTGCAAGAATTTGGGGCATGTGATTTTGTTTTTCCTTTATAATAAGAAGTTAGTGGGAAATCCTTTTTTTCAATTGGTCAAGTATCTCATATTTTAAATATATTTCTTTCATTTTGACGAATTGGACACTTTCCATGCATCATTTGAGTAGGAGATTTTTTTATAATACTCACTCATTGTGGACATCTGAACACTTCAATAAAAAAGTTAATTGTTTCAACGACTGGAAACCTTTTAGCCCTAGACCATAACGGTAGCTTGAGAGTTGAGATCATAAAGAATTCGTTTGGCAACATTTAATGGATAATTTATTTGAAGGGAAAATGATATAATTCCACGCATCTGACGTCATAGATTGCGCCAAATATGTGTGTATTTAGATACTACATATCAGTTGATAGCTTGTCAATATGGGCAGCAGACTAACATAAATACATGCCACACATGTGTTTGATGGTGGCAGACATATGATTAGTCCCGCTTTCCTTCCATATGCCCATCTGGGAGGAGAAAATTTTTGGACATAATGAGATTATTATTAAACATAAAAATTGAACACAATGATTTATATGGTCCATACGTTCACATATATGAATAACATTACTTTAAAATGATGTGATCCGTAAAAAAAATAAGATCTACGATATGTTGACTATATCAAATTTATGTAGCATGCTCACATTAATATGCACTAGTACTAGCATGACTCATGACCATAGAACTTTCAACCTTATACATAGTCGTTGTTGGGATTGGGACCTCTAGTCTCAACTCAAAACTCTCCAATCGATGCCACGAGATCAATGGCTTTATTTTTGTACATATATCGTGTGTAAAATCTTTTTGATATTATAAAGAGAATGTAGAGGAAGGAATCGAACCCTTGATTAAGGACTTAAGAATTATATATGATACCATCAGACTACAAGAGTCTTGGTTATCGCTTGTAAAAATTGTATATACGCCTTTAAATTTACACATATTCTCTCGAAATTTGTCATTTTAAGAAGATGGTGTCAGTGATATTTAAGTAAATACAATAAGTATATACAAATTATGTACAAGAAGTATGTAAAAATAGGTTAATTCTCCCGGGATTAAACAATTACATCTCAGAGTGGGAATAAATTAGCCAACCAACTATAGTTTGATTCTCTTTTTTTTTTTTTTTTTTGCCTGAAAAAGTTAGATACCAAATGAATGCAGAATAAAGACATGCAAATGTACTGTTAGTGCATTAATGTAATTCACAAATAGAGGGACCAATATGTAAACGTTAATAGTTAATTAGTTACGTCATACATAGAAACGGTAATTGGATTTGTATTATATATTTCAATTTTCAAAAGACGGGTCATTGTGGTTCAAATTGTAATACAATAATTAGATACTTATATTTCAGAAGACCACACATGCCCTTTCCCTAATTTTTCTCTCCTCCTCTATATCCCCTTTGTATTTAAAAAAAAGACTCGTCACTTAATAATAATAACTTATATAATATAAAATCACACATCTTTATGAGAAAAATTTTAGTACCGTTAGATGGCAATTTAATTATGACATTATCACATTTAAAAATAAGTAAATATTCCTCTTTATTAGTGGGTTTCATTGTCGAATATGTACAAGACTCGCCTTCAAGTTAGTAGATGACGCTATAAACGTATACTAGAACGAAATTCACAACGGTCGACGGCTTTTCTGGATGCCACATTCATGTGAGACATTTATAAATTGAATAGTTAAAATGTGATAGTATAGTTGAATAATTATTAAATCAAAGAGTGAAATAAAATTATAATTTTTTCATAATTTGAAAAGAAATACTACATGTATCACTATTTGTGTAGGCTGTAAATCCGTACATTTTAATATTAATGTAAGAATTCACATATTAATGTCACGTGTCTTATTTGTATAAATAGTGATACAAAGAGGTATACCAAGAGATCTTCTAATTTGAAATAATGATGGGGAAAAAAAATCCAACGTACGTGATACCTGCAAGTAGTCGAACCGAATGAGGCTGATACCATTAATTGGTTATGCGGGCGGGCTCGGGTATAAAAGTTGATACCCAAGGAAGTGACGGTACTCTAGGAATCCATCCTAGATGGTTAGAGAGATATCTAGAAAGATTGATGAGAGATTTTTGTTGAAGGACAGAAGTTGGAAATTAATTAGTTGTCTGGGCATGAAAAGGCTATTTACATGGTGGCTGCAGAATAAAAAGAGGAGTGGCAACTGCAAGTCTTATCAGTTTGAATACGCCAATGCAAAGCCCACAAAATCTTCCTCTGTCAGTGTTTTATCATTCATTCATTGCCAACACTGCCTCAGACCCATCTGTCCTTTTAATAAACTCAACCTTTATTTAAAATAAAAAAGAAAAATAGAAAAGTCAGGACAATGTTTACCGCTCAGAACCAGGAGGGTGTGAAGAAATGATCAGAAGCCACTAATAATGATTTTACGGTGAAATTCTAAAGAGGAGAGTTCCTCTACCATGTGGCTGCACCACAGTGAGGGGTTGGGGGATTGAACTCTCTTCATAGAAGGACTCAATTTTATGTGTAGACCAGTACTATGGAAGAAAAGGTGCCTTGATAACAGAAACACACTCTCATATTTTATCATTTCTGTGAGCGTGTGTGGTTTGCATTATCATCCTTCTAAAGACAGGCTTCATCTCCCCTAAGAAGTGGAAAACATGAAGGAGAGGAAATTTCCTGAATTTTCAAAGAGCTCTAAAAGGATTTTTTTAGAAAACGGGATAGTAAGGAAAGAGGGTAACTACCCTCAATCTCTGCCCATGAGAGGAGTCAACTACTAATCACAATCAGTCAAGTCAGAAGACCACATGTGATTTTATACTTGTAACAACTTGTGATTAATAATCGAGCTCCATAGAAAATGAAGTGTTTTAACAAGCATGGTACTCATTTGAATAATTTCATTTTTCTAGCACAAAATGAAATAAATGAATAAAGGGCCTTCACCTACAATTGGTGGGCGTTTACTTTGTCCACGGGTGAGATGTATTGCTGTCACATCAATAATATAACTCCAACTTATTGAGCCAAAACAAGACCACCTCACGTAGAATTACAATCAACATGGCAGCACCATCTTTAGCCATGTTGAAAATACATGTATATTTTTAGACATAGTTTTGAGCCCAACCCACAATTCTTTTTTAGTGATGAATTTGGATTTGCGTTATTTCCGCGTGACAGTTTTGAAACCATATATTATCTTGTTTAAAGATGTTCGGGTACATGGGCTGATGGGCGGCATGGGGGCAACATCCCCGATCGATCCAGCTACTCCCATTTTTTGGGGGAAAAAAAGAATCCAACTTTTACCGTTTAAAAAATTTAACCCCCAAAAAAAATTCAGTGTTTCAACTACCTTTTTAAGATGAGTACACTGTTATTTGGGTGAATGAAAAATTAAGTCTTAAAGTAAATCAGCCTTGTGTGATATGAGAATCTTCCGATCTACTCTTGATTTTTCATTTAAGTATGGCATGAACAAGATTTTAGTTTGTCCTGCTTCCGAAAGAAAACAAGCAAGCAAAACATAGACATATGGACACGCAATAGTGTCTTTTCACTCAAATTACACCCAACATATTAAAGCAAAAGCATAAGAGATAAGGCAGTAAAATTAAAAGCAAGATTAATAATACTTTTCACTTTTGTTTACATCTAATTCAAGACAAAGCAAATACATATTATATATGGGTGTAAGGGATGCATGCCCAGCAGCAGCAGCAAAAGAAAGACCTTTCCCAAAATGCCCCCCAACCTTTCACAAATATTCCTAAAAAACCCACCCTGGAACTAAAAGCTTAACCCTCCAATCCATGAAGCTACCTGGTATGCGTCTCTTACATCCCAACTTTTTATATCTCAATAATAATAACGGGAAACAAACTAAGGACAAATAAGTAAAAATACAACCAAGATAAGGTGAAAGTAGTAAACTCGGACCGCTACCCTCAATTCCCCGCAATGCAATAATGCACTCAAGGAGAGCAAGATTGCAATGCTATTTTGTTTGTTGTTGCTCTTTGCCATCTGCTTTTGGACTTATTTACATCTCTACCTTCCTCCGCCTTCTCCGCCGCCATGTTCCTCCTCCGCCGCCACCGGAGGAGCAGCAACACATCATAGAGTTATCAAGAAGGAACAAAAATATATCAAAGGAAAAAGGGGTTCGGAGAGATTCTTGCCGATGTTGGCTAAGTTAAACAAGAAAGTGAAACCATAGATAAAGAAAAGTGAATTGTGGGTATGAAAGAGGGGATATTATGAGTCCCTTTTAAAGGCATGAGTGTAGCTTTTTGGTTGAATATGAAACCCTTTTGATCACACATATCATGGATATATACAAATATATATATATATTAATATATATAGGAGGGGGCGGGGTTTAGGGTTGGGTGGGGTAGCGTTGTGTTAGTCTTAAGGGCATGTTTGTGGGAAATGTAGAAAACTCCACTAACTCGAATTTCAAGACTCTTGAAATTTTCATATTTATTCCCACAAACGAGAAGAAAAGTGGGAGGGGGGGGGGTATTGCTTGTTTATGAGTGTGAACATGCATTCATTTTCACTTTTTTGTGGATCTATGTAATGTTGGGTGTGTTTCAAATCTATCACTCTCACCATAGACAAATTTCTTGGTGATCAACTTTTGAGCTTTATAGTAATTAGTGATCTTGATTGTTCATAAACATGAAATTATGTGGTCATGTTGCATGAGACAAGACTGTTGAAAATAATCAAAATTGATCACTTGTTCACACACTTTTTATATTGTTTATAACGGGACAACTTCTTTCATATATATTCTTTGCATAATTTGAAAGGTAATAATTAGTATTACAAGAATGTATGAGACTGTAACAAATAAATTGTCACGCGTCACTCTTGAGATGACAATGTTGTCGATTCCCCCCAAACATAGCTAGCCTAATTACATGCTAAATGTCACTTGTCTGTTTAGTATGTTCTTTAAAAAATGATAAAAGAAATGCCATTTGCATGACTTAAAGTTTTTTTAACTACTACTAAGCGACTATGAGTTGAAAATTGAAAATAAGGATACATCCAAATCAAGAGTATTGAGTTCATAATCATTAAGTGAAGGCTTTTGGCATATATATTAGTAAAGAAAACATAATTTAATGAGTGCAAGGATAGAAAATGATTGAGCATTTGCATGGACGTTTTTAATGATTATGGTAGTTTTATAAATTCTCAATCATTCAAATGGAATGATTGTTTCAAAAAAATACATACGTGAATTTGTTTTATTTGAAAGGCAATATATACTAAATATTATGATTAAAATAACTATTAAAAAAAGAAACAAAAAATGAAAAGAAATGTAGTAAAGTTCGAATTTCTTCTTCCTTTTTTCACTTTGTTTGCATGAAAACAATCAAGTCGATGCCAAACCAGATCGACCACCTTCTAGGTGACTAAGTACATTTTACGCCAAATAATAAGAGCTTGTTCTTGTGAGCTTTATATAAAGAAGAAAATTTATCATGAAGGTAAAAAGATTTTATAGTTACTTTTTTCTTCTTTCAATATAAAAAGGGCCATTATGCACTAAAGAATCAGGTCATTACAATGAGAGAAAGTCATGGAAAGTGTCCGATTCATCACAAATAATTTTTTGACAAAAAATTAAGCAAAATTTGGGATCCAATCAATTCATCTTCAAAAAAACCAGAGTTCGTATTTTCTTTGTTGAATAGGGCAATACCCAACTGATCATTTTGTTACAGCTTTACTTCTATTTCAAAATATAGGAAAAGAATGAATTGATAATATGATAAATGGTGGAAATTAGTGAATTACATGTGAATCTCACGAACTTTGTGCATTCTATTTCGAAATAGAAACAGAATGTTTATACTTGTTAATGGTCAGACTCCTCCGCATCCTATTACGTAAATAGAAAAATGACTTCTACAATGCACGAAATTGCTATTTGGTAAAATGGTATTGTTAATTACCTTATCACGAAAAATAATCAAGTTCAAAACAAACACGAAATCGTTATTTTGTCAAAATGTCATGTCTTACGAGGCCTCTTTTTTTAAGCATGACAAACAAAAATGTATGTTTAGTCAAACGAGGAGAAGTTGAGGGTTCAAAACGGCCATTTCTTTTCTAGATTTGATCATGGAAGACAGAAGAAAATAATGCAATGCCAATATGGGTTGTTAAATCACTTTTTTCATTAAGTGGATTTGTCCATCAAATGAAAAAGTAAATACAAAATAAAGCTGAAAATCAATCCATAAGTCAGCTATTAGATTCTCTCTATCTTTATTATTCTTTCCGTTACATGGATGATACTGTGCTCCTTATGACATTTCTTAGAAAAAAGTTGATGCATTGTCTTTGTCACTTGCTGATTTTTGCTCTCTTCTTTGGGCACAATTCAAAGTAGCATCCAATAAGCACTGAGCTCACCATGGACATGATCGATTTAATTTCTATATATGTCAAATCAGTTCTCTCGACAAATTTAATTTTACCACTTGTTTTTACTCATGTTAATTTATTTCTATTTTATAACAAAAAAATATATCACTATTAGGAGATCAACATCCATTGAACTTTCACGCTCGACTTTATCTTTCAATACTATCAAATCTACAAATCCATAATGGTTACGTTTTTTGGTTGATCACTTCTTATGTTGAATATATATACATATATATATATATATTTATATATATTCTATGCTACTTACATATAGCATACAAGAAAAATTTTCAAAAACTTTTCATAAGTTTTGTAACAAAATTTTTCACCCCGTGTAGCGTGTATAAACTTTTAGAAGTTTTGGAAAGGAACTTTATTATATGAATCTCAATTTGAGATTTGTATACACCTATTAACGCTATGGAGGGCATAAAAGTTTTAGGGGAAAAAACGAAAAATGAAAGGAAAGGAGAGTGAAGAAATAAAAGAAGTAAAAAGTTTTACATGTTCAAGTTGACTCTTCATACATCGCAAATGGAGTGGGATCCATTACCATTTAAAAAAAAAAAAAGACACCAATTGGGACCCATTACTTGGATGAATGAAATCATTTTAAAAAGTCAACCCTTGCCGTCAACTGAGTAATTAAACCAGGTTTAACACGTCATCAATACGACAACTATGCGTCATTAGATGTGTGTGTGTGTGTGATCATAACGGAGAGGGGAGTTCAAATCGTCAACATCTGATTTCAGGTACGTTCTCTTGGGTGAGATAGAGAAAAATGGATCCCTATTATTATTATTATTATTATTATTATTATGTACAAAGAGATATAGGAGAGTGATTGGTGTTGTTCAAAGCATCTAATATTACGCCACAATTTGAACAACACATCCCAATTATTATTAATTTATTATTGTTGTTATATACCATCTACTGTTTCATTATTATTACTAGTTTAACACTCAGGCGTTACACGGGTAGAGCCACAGTTAAAAAAAATTACATCCGACTATAAAAAGTGAAGCATGGAAGCATTTCATCAAAAATTTAAAAAGTACCTTTAACAAAAGGTTGTAATATTTGTATCAACTATAGTATAAAACCCAAGGTGTGCAAAAATTTGAGATGAAGTTTTATACAACTTTTTATTGATGTCACTAAGAATATAACAAAAATATATTAGCACAGTAAAGTGTAATTCGAATTGAGGTAACACAACTAATGACGAATACGACTTTGCAGAAGTAAGAGGAAGGGCATACTTAAAATATATAATTTCATTTAAGAAACCATCAAAGAATACTATACTATTCTCAACATAAAATGTAAGGTCAAACCACCGGGCAAACATTCTTTATTTTGATTTCAATGGTGATAAAAAATATATATATAAAGGAAAGAGGCATTGTTGTAAATGTCATGTATCTGTAAAATAAAGAATTTATATGTTAAATGGTAAATGAATACAAGAGCTAAGAGGAATAAAACAACAAACACTCCTCGTTAATTTACCATCTCCGTGTGAATTGCATCATTACCCAATATTTGCACAATGGCATCTCAATAAGAGAAATGAAGTCAATACAGTATTATGTAACAATTACCCATGTGTATCTATCACCACATATTACAAAACATTAAAAATAATAATAATTTACCTCAATATATATCATTCACCGACAAACAACTATGACGACAATATCTATTCAGATGCAAATAAATATGTAAGGAATATATCAAAAGAGTTAGAATAGTAAATGAAGAACACCTAAATGAAAACCATATAGAATACATCAAAATAAATAATTACTCCAAATATGAGAGTCTGCACAACTGAGTAAATATAATTTATTAAAAAATCAACTAATAACTTGGATTAACCTCAACTTCACAACTCATATATTTATAGGTGCTAGAAACTTATAAAAATTATCCAAAATATTTAATATCTTACAATATCCACGGTAACAGGTAGTTCTAACCAGCTATAAAACCAAGACGACTTATAGAATGAACTGAATTCACTGTATTAGCTCAGCTAAACATAAAGATGAACAAAAATGATATAATCACTTTTTATATGTACAATACGGCTATATTGTAATTAGAACTATTAAATAAAAAAAAATTAATGCTTTTAGCATTCCAAATGTAGCAATAAAGCTTACATAATTTTCAACATTACCACGATAAATATTTAGTCCTATATAAAAGTTGTGGCCAAAGTATGAAACATAATAATTTAATTGAACATATCATAAGAAAGAAAGAAAACACTTATAGAAGACTTATAGTCCAAATTATAGAAGACAAAAAATACCATTGGCAACCAAATAACAATCCAGAAACATATGAAGAATAACTTATAATTTAACCAAAACATATTTCACATAGCAAACCACATAGAAGGAATATTATGATCTTAGTGTACAATGTAACTCTATCATACATAAACGCCTTATAGTAAAATAAAAAAAGAGAAGAATATACAGTTAAACGTACCAAACTGGTGCCATCTATTAACTCAATCCATATGTGCAGAGATAAATCTCTTACCTGAGATCGAGTTGGAAGAAATTCAAGTTTTGTATTTAAGAGAAAAATAATTTGCAAATACCAGCAAAAATGAAAATAAATAAACTGTTAATGTAAAACATATCATTCAAATAAGTACATTCTATATAATGATATGGAAAAAAAATTAACCTAACCAAGATTATTGAACACTTCCTTAGAAACCATGTTGACAGTAGAATTGCTACCTCATCCATATTTATCACATATCAAGATCTTTAAACATCAATGACTTGTAACCCGGGACACAGCAACATAGAACTACCCATGTGTAAACACCGACTTTTTTAGAAGAAGGCTAACATTTGCGGGAAACTGGCCTTAACTCTTATTGATAGTCATGGCATAAGATAATTATTGCATATGGATCCCTTAAATATTACAAGAAAGGTGTTTATAAATAAATAAACACACGACATGTGCATCCCCATTTTCTCCCTCATTAATGACAAGATCAATGTATGGCCTATTTAATGATTTAAGCATTATTTATTTAGAGTCCCTTTTAAGAACTTTTTGAAATTTTTGTTAAAAAAATTTTCTCTTATGTAACATACATGGATGCATGCCATGTGAAATTTAAAGTACACATAGTTTATGTTTGAAAGACACGGATGCATGCCACACGGTGTGAAAAGTTTTTTAACAAAACTTTCAGGAAGTGTTTGAAAATTTTCCTATTTATTTATTATTGTTTCTATCATTATTATTAATTTTTTAATATATATTTTTATATAATTTTAAAGTATAAATGTCACCTTTTTATACTTATTAATTTTTGTATGCAACTTTTTAATTAAATGTGATATTTTTCAATCAAACATGACTTATGAAAGTTATATTTGTATTACTATATAATTAAAAAGTAATATATATAAAAGTCAAATTTATGTGACCATTGACTTAAAAAGATTCAAATTGAAAGAGTTACATCTAAATAAAGAGTCAAATTTTGTGTTAATATTTATTTAAAAAGTCACGTATATTTAAAAAATCACATTAGTAGCTCTATCATATAAAAAATCACATATAGAAAATTCAAATTTAATTAAAAATTTATACATAAAAGTCACATTTTCTACTACAATTACAATTAAAAGTCTCTCTCTCTCTCTCTCACACACACACACACAGAGCAAGGAACTTTATAATTAACCGATTATTTGATGTGTCACTTTTTAATTTAGTATTATCACAAATATAGCGTTTGATATGTGACTTTTTAAGAATACATGTGTATGTGTGTGTGTGTGTGTGACTTTTTTAAGTAAAAAGCCACACATAAAAAGAGTCATGTTTAACTCGAATGTCATATTTTTATAGCAATCTAAAAAATTACACATAATTAAAAAAATTATATATATAGACACGCATATACAGAGTGCATATATAGCATTTAGTACGTAAAAATTGTAGGTGAATAATAATTATATTCCAAAAACAATAATAGTCTAATATAAATTACTACCAAAGATTACATGTGGAGAAGGTTAGAGGGCAAAGACAAAAGATCCATTCCTGATATTACTAGAATTTGTTTCACCCGTGCATATAGTATACATTTTTATCAAAATTGACGTATGAGTGTGGACATCATTTTATAAATAAAATACAATATATTAGTTGTATTGTATAAAATTACGAATTGATATGTGAATTACAATTTACCATTAAATATTCGTAGTAAAATGTCTGAGTTCATAATTCTGGTCTCTTCCAAACTCATCGTACAAATTTACACGCCCAGCGTATATAAAGTTGTAATAATTAGCAGTCAAATAATTAGAGATAGCAATTTGATCCATCAATCTATAAACCCATAGAGACATGCCTCTAATATGATTGACCCGTCACGCCTAATTGGGGCAAAAGAAGGGGTATGAGGCAACGTTATCTGACCCGCTGTGGGTCCAGAGCGGGTGCGAGTTAGGTTAGACCCACACCATAGACCCGTGACCCACCAGACTCTTTTATTTTTAATAAATTTATTTACAAAAATGTGTAGAAATTATTAGAAATGACAATTTGACTAATCGACCATTAAATCTGTGGTAATTTATTTTTATTTTTTTATTATATTATTTTTTTGAAAGAATTTTTCTGTCGAATTGAAAAAACTATGTTATTATATTAGTTAATATTGAGAACTTTAAAATTATAAATAAATGTTTTATTTTATTCTACGTTCATCAATTAATAATGTGTTGCTCAAAACATTAATTGAAAGGGAAAAAATTTATGAGTTCTTTTGTGGGTCATGGTGGAGTCCCAACTTATCCCATGACCCGAATTGTCTTGACCAGCCATATGAATTTATAGGTTTTGGTAGGGTCTGGGTGACTTCAAGACTCATGGGCGTGGATCCAGAATATAGCTATTCCGCCCTATTTCCATTGCTATAAATAATCATATCACAATCAACTATTGTAACTAGAAGTTCAGTCTCTCACACCAGTGCGTTGTAGGGGAAGACTAATTTTCAAAAAAGTTCAATAATAATGAATAATAAAATATTAAACAAATGCACCTTATCAGATTTGCATAGTAAAAATAATAAATATACAGTTTTAATTTAGTATTTGACTCATTAAATTAATATTTTATTAATATTATATTAATAGTTACATGCTTATGTACTCAATTACTGCTTTATTATATTTCACTTTTAAATCATATAACTTATTTAATATTATTAGCTAACAATCTAATAATATATGTCGGGTGTGTACATACCTGTATTTACTCAATACCCGTTCAAATAAAAATTTTCATACTCATAAGAAAGTACTCTCTCGACGTAACCTTTCTATGAGTAAAAATTCAAAATTGATAGTTATAACTAAAATGTTAAATAGGGATATACTTGTAAAGAAATGCAAGTTAGACTTTTTAATATAAAGAGGACTATATATGTGAGACATCCTAAAAAAGAAAATAAGATCAGATAATCGCAATGGAGGGGTTTTTTTGTGTAGTTCGTTTTCTTCTTGTGGATTTCTTGCCTCTTTGTTCACAAAATTTTCGCTAAAATTCATTATTATCTTCGTCAAATAAAAATATCAACCAATTAGTATTCAACCCGTACGTTGTACAGGGAGATAAATTCTCAATGTTTCATATAAAAAAATTCATTACATAAATTGCAAAAAATAATAAATAGCCACAATAATAATTAAATCAAATGAAATAACAATTTGAACTCAGTCGATATTTTGAAAGTTTCACATTTATAGACAAAAAGGACTAAAAAATAAAATCAAATGAAATAATAACATGAATTCAATCGATATTTTGATGGCTTCAAATCTATAGAGAAAAAAGACTAAAAAATAAATTATTTGTATCATCTACAACTTAATCGTTGCAATATAAATGATATAGAAATAAAGTTTAAAAAATAATCACAAAGATTTTCAAATTAGATCATAGATGTCAAGAAAATAAATTTTAGCCATATATTAATATAACATAATTAATTATGTGTCTTTAGTTGTTAGCGTGATGCAAATAAATGGATTTTTATTGTGCAAAAAAGAAGAATAAATAAATCAGTTGATTTGCTTCAAGTTTTTATGAACTAAGTATTCATTTATAATATAAGTTATTTTGAAATAGGTCTCTAAGTTATTCTGAAATAAATTTTAGTTTCGATATTATCAAGGACTGTAAAGGAAATTTTAAAAATCAAATAAACATAAATAATAAATAAATAGAGATAATATCAGACATCATGATGATGTCAACAAAAAAGCGCAAAAATTGCAAATGAGAATACAAATCAAATTGAAAATTGTTGTATTATATATTTTATGATATGATGATATAATTGCGGTATTAGTGGCGGTAAAATTACCGTAATAAATATAATTTATGAGTATTTAATCATCTTAAGTCATATTTGCACGTGCATTTCAAATTTTATCGCTTTGTCATTCTCGATGCTTCTATCCGCGTTGTCAGTCTCTTGAACCATCCACTTAATAACACAATGCACCTTTAGGAGCCAATCGATTTGGTTTTTGCTAACAGTCATCACAGCGTGCTCTTTAGCCATGATTCTTGAGCTCTAAGGAAAAGCTTGAAGGCAAGAAATAAGCCGAAGGCAGAAACACTGTAAGAAA
>CAVNYN010260258.1:0-16324 GCA_963692815.1 Nyctanthes arbor-tristis
GTGGTGTTTGTTTTGAATTGGAATCTCGGTATGGGTCTACCGGGGTTCATTGTGGATCAACTTAATTGAATTGATATGAATCTGGCACGCACCACGGGTAGTAGTTTAACTAGCGATAGGGCCCTTTTGTGCATTGAAACGTTTTGTACATGCAATGATTTGCTTGGAAATGAGTTTTATAAACGAAAGGTGAATCAAAGGATTATGTTATTCACTGAGTACTTCGTACTCACTCCCCATTTATTACAATTTTTGTAGATAATTGGAGTCATAACAATTGAAAAGCAGGGCAAGCTGGATGTTGGATCGTGCTCGCGAATGGGAGTAGAGCTGTGCATGTGGTGTAAACCTGTTCTTGAAACTATCACGAATTTAATACTTTTATGCCTATCCCTATAGTATAAATGTTTTTACATCTTATAACATATAAGACAATAGAGAGATATAATCTTTCTATTGATTTGAATTCTACTTTTCATTGTAAAAGTTTTCTAATGATTTGGCTCACCTTGAAAATCAATGAAATATGTTTATTAATACAATTTCTTGTGTTTTCATATTTCTTGAAAAACCTAACTTTAATGTTTCTTTAAAAGGTTGACGATTTGTTAACTTATGAAATTATCTTTATCTATTAAACTCAGTAAGATAAGATAAATTGGATTGTTTCCCACGTTCCGTCCCCGTTAATTGAATAAAAACTTCCGCTACCGAATTTGTAAATTTCCCTAAGATATTCGGAAATATTGTGAAATTAGCGGAGGCGTGACAACTAAAACGGTAATGTGAAGCTCAGCATCAGCAGAAGCATTAAGAATTGTAAGCTTAAGTCATTAAGTGTGCCCTAGCACGGCTTCAGCATGAAAAAGCATGTTCAAAAACCAAATATTAATAAATATTATTTTAACATAAAAAATAGATAAAATAATGGATTGCATAATAAATTTTGCATGGATAAACTCCCAAAATTTCAGAAATTGTACGAGTTTCATAATTATGAGTACTGCAGTTAGTAGCTAGTCTCCTACGACTAGACCATGGGCTGTACATAATGAAGACTATGAACATTTCGGCTTCTCGTTTTTGCACCGACCTAAAGAAATGCCATGCCCTCTGGTGCACTTGTGTGTGTATTAAGTGGTCAATGTATAGCTAACTGAACTTTTCCAGCCTAAGGCAAAGCTTTTTCCTCAACACTTTTCTCCGGGTGCTCCAAACAGGAATCCACAAATAAATACTTCCTTTGCAAGTGGGATATCTTTGTCCTTTGACTGGAATGAAATTTCCTGAGTAAATCTTTTCCTAGCAGCTTCAAGAACCTGATAGAATGTAGGAATATAAATCAAGGATTCAGATACCAAATTACCAGTAAATTCTCAAAATTAACTATATTATTAAGTGGCTCAAATATATGGACAAAGCGAGAAGCAATACTGTTAATCTGCATGGCTAAAATCATTATTAGAGAACTAGATTGAATCAAATGAACAAAATACATCATAAGACATGAATCCCAACCTCCTTATAGACATCAGCTCTAGATGAACTTGGAGATTTTGCAAGAGCAGAACAACACAGAGCTAAATTTCCCAACCTCCTATTTGTGAGTGCAGCATTCCCAGTTGTTGTGGCTTCAAAACTGTTCTTCTTTCCTTTCCCAAAACCACTCCAAATTCCACCACGACCATCAAATCCATAGCTGATGATCGTAAGGAATAATGATGAATGCTTGGACCCAAATCAAACCGACAAGCCAGATAGCACACATCATAGGGTATGATATGGCGTGCCAGTCTGACACGCCACATCAGCGTCTACCGGCATCTGGCATTCGATCATTATACCACCAGCTTTTGTTGGCCATATCTAGAGTAAAACTTTACAGAAAGGCAACATGGAGCTGAATTTAGCTGTGTAGTCAATTTACAGGCTCATGCTTATGCAGACAGCCCTTGTTCTGATGCTTCATGTTTTCTTCAACTCATTTCATAACTATATATTGCTAACAATTCTGCTCAAGTCCCACTTCGTATAGATCTAATCATTATTTTTTACAACGGAAAAGCACATGACTTGCAAAGTTCCATCTTTTATTTATTTATTGATGAAAGATCAGAAATTATTAATCATCTACCATAAGCAGAGTTGTCTTACAAGTTTAGAGTAAAATAAAACATGAATTGAGAAAATGATCGATACACCGAAGCTTGTCAAGATGTGCTTCGATTTGTTTGGGCGCAATGTATTGAGTTTTAGAGGATCTCTGTGATTAACAAGATTTAACATACTCCTTTTATCTCATATCCATGAGATATTCTGAGTGGAGATTCCTTTGACACCGGTCAGTTCTCTGACCAAAGCTCCAGATTCACTGTCACCGTTCCCCAATGTACAATACACTTGTATACGTGATTCATGTCCGAACCAGTTAACCAACGCCAAACCAAGGCACTCATCAATGAGCATCCATTGGCCTGATAAGAAAAAGACATCCATTCACTGATAAGGGAAGAGGGGGTGAGAGAGAGAGGGGGAGGAGAGAGAGAGAGAGAGAGAGAATAACTTGTAATTGACAGATTAAACACCTAAACATTAATTAAGCATGCCATGGTCTGCCCAACTTGATTAGGAATGTAATTCGTGTGATAAAAGGATGAAATCAAGTGAGATAACTTGTCTTTGTGTTTATCGAACATTTCGTAGTAGATTAAACTAAACAAGCAGGTTCCAACAATTGTTAAATACTTCTAGGGCTTTTAGCAGGAAAAGGTCAGGCGCCATATTTTCTGGAAATTGGAAAGGAACTGAATGTAAAAAAGGGAAGCATTCTTCCCAAAATCGTGTGGAGTGACTAACTTCGAGGATGCATATATCTTAAACATCACCAAAGAAGCACATTTACAGCAACACAAGTGATAACTAGTGTGAGAAAACTATGAAAGCAAGAATCAACATGATTCAGTGGTCCAATTTAGGCATCCAATGAGAAAAATATCAGTTACCATTTGGTTGAAGATCCTCTTCAAAAAGCAGCTCACCACCTTCTTGCCAAACCTCATGCTTGGAACTGTCAATGGAGGTAAATGACACATGCAATTCAGTAGGGTGTAACAATTGTAATGTTGGATGCACGCGCAAGCACACAAGCCTGAAAAAAAATAATCTGATTAACATGTCAGAGTAATCATGGCAATATTCTATTGAGTCGTTCTATTTGAACGGAAAAAGAAAACTGACACATGGCAAGATCTTGTTTTTCAACACATCACATCACATTTTCATCAATAATAATCACATGGGCCACATTTTCGTCTACTTATTCATCCAAATAGAATTATTCATCTTCTATTTCATACAAGGGGCAGATCACACAAGAATGAATGAATACAATAGATGAAATCCAAAAAGAAATAGAGACCTTTACCCAGTTGATGGGTTTAATTTACAAAATCTCATTGTAAGTCATGAGAACACGGAGTATTTCGTGACATACCTTGAAAACCCACCAGAACGTGCACCGACTTTACGAGCGACAATGCCGGAATCAATTTGGAAAAAATTTGGTTCATTTTCGGGAAAAGCTATTTTCCGCTCAAGAGTTAGTCCACCTCCAACATCGCCTTCCAACTGGAGGGATTCTATTTCTCCAGCTTGCTCTAGATCCCGGCTGTCACATAATAATAATAAAATAAATAAATAAATAAAATCTCTAATCTCACACTTCATTAATAACAGCATGCACTAACTACACTAGTTCTCCACAACTGCCTCTGATTTGTATATAATGTTACCATGTATTAAGCATAAATTAAATAATAAAGATGGTATTTCTCTGTAGAAAAGTCAGCTTTTAACAAGGATTTATATTCTCACCCAATAACAGAATACTCCCTAGAGCATCCAGCAGACCGGTATTCCACGCCACTATATTCTTCATACCCATTAATATCCACCCTACTGTGAAGCCACTGAGTTCCTATCACGTGACCAAGATAGATAATAAGATTAACTATCTCAATCACTTCTACTGCTACTTATGCTTCAGAAGAAAACATAAAATCCAAGTCGTGTCTCAACCTTTCTGAACCCGCCCCTTATTCACAAAAAAAAAAAAAGGGCAAAAAAAAAAGAGAAAAAAGGGAGGACTAACTATCCACAACCAGAAGTATGACGCTAAAGATAACCAAGTCATGGCTCAGCCTTCCTAACCCACCCTTTCTCCCCCAGACAGAATCCCTCCTTTCCATACGGAAAACTATCTACCACAAGGTAAAGAAATCTGACTCACAGCTCATCCTTTCAAACACATACACATGCAAACATTTTTTGAGTGCATAGACAGACACATAAAAAAAAATATATGGATTACATACCACCCAGGTATACAGACCAAAAAATTTAGTAATCTTGGACGTGTGGCAATACTACAAGCAACAATATCCTTCAAAGTCCATATTCTACACTTTTTCAAAGTTGAGCAAATAATGGAAAAATGACATCATCCAAAGAATACCAGAAGAGATAAAAAAGAAAAACAAATTATATGGAGAACTAGAAGCTGGAATAATCTGGAACACTTTCCATAGATGAGCAAAAAGCTAGGCAAAAGACAAAGTTAAGTTACCTGAAGGAAGGTGCTCCATAGAAACAATGCGACGACCTATCTATGGGACCATTTTCAGAGCCCAATCCCTACTTTTTATCTCAAAAGAAGTCCTTGACAATTCTGTTCCCTTCTGTCGGAGAACATTGTCCAGATCTGGAATGCGCTTAGCACTTTCTGCAATTATGAGTACATTGAGTTGTAAATCATGACCAATATATTGAAGATGTCCTTGCTAATGTCAATCCTCAACAGCCTTTTACACATGGAAAAGGAAGATATTCTTCATTATTAGTTACAAAGCAATATACATTACACAATCAACAACTAAAACACTCAAGCCTATGATTTGGAGTACGTTCTAATTTTCGTTAAAATCTGAAGCAACATTTCTGCAATTTTGCTAGTTTATTATTAGTCCATATGGCCAGCTTCTAATTTGACCACAGGATGGACACAAGTCGGAAGCAATTGAAACTTGTTTTTTAGATGACTAGGCCATCAAGGACAAGTTTTAAGTGCTTTTACCAAAGCAAATTCTGAGTTGCTTCTCGCCTGCCAATATTAATTCTGACACATCATCTTTTGAAGGAGTTTCGATTTGTAGAATCTCCCCATCGGTGCCCCATGCATCAAGCTAATTGACAGAAAAAAGACAACAATCTCATTCAACAAAGCAAAAAAATTTAATTTTTGGTTACACAAAATCCTAAGTTACCAAAAATTAAATAGATCGGAAGAGCTACATAGCACAGCACCTATGCCGAGAAATAATTGCAGGTGTAGGTGACGGCTAGGTCTCTTCCAAGATCCTTCAGTTTTTGAAACTCTGACAGTTACCACTGAAGACCGAAGTTCAGCAACATATGTTGTCAAAAGATCTCCTCCTTTAAAGTATTCATATCCATCACCATCATCTTCGAAGAGAATACCTTCAGCTTTACCTGCAGTTGAAGATATCGAATTTAGGATTCCAACAAAATATACTATGTAATATAGTCAATCGGTTCACAACACCAACAACATTGATTAAAATTATGTGTTGCAAACTACAATGGAAGTAATGGTACAAGCCAGTGAAAACTTTCAGCTAGATTCTTCTCTATGCAGGATTTAAGTTTTGCAAAATGTGAAACCAATGTGGCAAAATGTATGCTTTTGCACCCTCCACCTATATTTTACATAGTCACCCTCCCTCCCTATTTTATACTAACGTTGTTTCTCTAGTAGGGCAAGAGGCTTGTGCGGCTATCACTATACCGAAATTGGAAAGACCTAAAATAAAAGCATCTCTAGCAAACACTTCACAAGAAGACGGCTGAATTTGGATCCCCGTTTTAGTATAGATTGAGTAAAATCTTATTTCCAAATGCATACAACTTCAACATGGCCAAATGCTCTTTCTTTTCATCTAAATTTTCAATGGAAAAGGGTTTTTTTTTTTTTTTTTTTGGTTGGGGGGTTTAAATTCTCGTTAGATCTCTTATTTTCAAAGTAGAGTTTCTGTACGCTCATTTAGGACTCTCCTAAAGCAGTTTATCCTTTCCTTTTCAGGAGCATTTCAGTTCATTTTCCTTGTACCCTTAGTATCCCCATTTGTCTCTCTGGCTGATGATTCATTGGAGGATGCAGTTGAAGAATTATTTTGACAATGTACCTGTAAAGGAGAATATTAGTTCGAGCATAAAGTCTAGTGCCCAAAATTGTCCTTCAGTCAACTAGAATGCCAAAAATAAGCAACAGACAAGAAGCTTTTAGAAACTTGTGAAACCTGACAGTAAGATGCTTCCAGTGAAAACAAGCGTAAATATATTGATTGATATTGATAGAAATACCCAGTGGAATAATTCCAATTCTCATATACTTACTTGAGGAAAGAAAATTAGGGTTCTAATTTAGAGATTTTTAGAGATTTTATAATATTTTACGTTATTTCTTTAGTTTCGTTTCTTATATAAATTGGAACTCTCCTTAAGACCCTATATATAGATAGCTTATGCATTGTACTAACGTACTGGAAAAATTTCTAATACTCCTAGCCCATCAAGAAGTCAAGTGTGCTGAGGGGCCCAAATTAAACAACAAACTGAGACCCCTAAATCCACATGCGGATTCTTGATTTGGACACAGAGTAGGTAGTAATTAGAATTGAATATTTCCATATTTCTCTGTATTAATGAGACCTTGACGATGAATTTTTCAATTCCTCTCTCTCTAATTTCTGTTTTTCCCTTCCTTCTCTCTCTCTCTCTCTCTCTCTCTCTCTCTCTCTGATTCCTCTCCCCTTTCCATCTCCCCCTCCCACATATATTCTATCATTGTACTACATTGTGTCATATAAGTAATTGCAATTAACATACTACTTTATCTCTACAGACATCATCACGTAATGAAAACATAGCAAAAGAAAAGCTACCGTTTCCATCCAAAGCCACCAGCAGAGAAATATCAGCTGTAGGATTAGCTTCACCAACGTGTTGATGAGGAGGAGCCAAAGGAATGATGGATCCTCCTTTTAGATAAAGGGATGGCAAATCCAAGTACAACCAGAAGTAGGAAAAGGCTAAAAGATAAAAATCTTGATAAAGTCAGAGTCCAAAAGAGAAAACCCGAAAATAAATAAAAGTCATATAACATGTTAAAAATACGTGATGAGAGTCACCAAATTCCTTTAGGCAGCTTTTGCCGCATATGATATGACTCCTGATCATGCTTGGTACTGTAACATCGAATATAATACACATTAAAATTTAGAAGTAAAATATTTCCTGTTATTAACAATAGCAGCAAGTAGAGACGGAAATGGGTACTTATATTGACACCACAATTTTTACTACACACACCACAAATTAATTGCAATGGAAGTCCTTAGTGCTTCAAAATTATATTTGACAACAATTTTAACCGATTAGCACATTTGATATATTAGACAAATTTTCTTTCAAAAAATATGTTAAGATGGTGTAAAAAATTTATTTGATGGTCATATTTTATATAAGAAAAAAATGAAAAAATAACTAAAACCAAAATTTGACAAATTATTTCTTTATTTAAAGGTACGCAAATAAAATTTTTAAAAAGGAATCACCAATACCAACTTGAATGAAAAGGTGATGATAGGACCACTATTTCAATTAAAATGTGGTGTGAATATAATTGGCCACAGAAAAATAATAAAGAGAAAAATTCGGAAAATAGAACGGGAAAAATAGAGAACGTTTAATGACGAAACTCATAGGACAGTATTGATTACTGATATTAGATCGACCATTGTCATTAAGCTTAAAATAGGTGAGAACCTTGCATCTATGAGAAGTGTTCCCAGCAAGAATGAATTTTCATGGTTTCTTAACTCAAAATCTTTTGGACCTGCAACAGAATATAAATATCAATAGTGACCAAATACAAGTGAATGTGAACTAATGCAAATATCAAGCAGTACATTCCATTAACCATCATGAAAACGCATTGCTGGAAAAGGTAGGAGTTGCCACTGGGACACCCGTGTATGAGCCAAATAAAACAAAGTATTTACGTGAGGTAAAAGTCGATATCGCCGCCTCAATGCCAATCGACAAACTTCTTCACATTGAGAGGAGAAACATGTAATTAAGGATATGAAGAGTAGTAACCAGAAATCTTACAGCAAATGCATTGATAGCAACGTCATGAAGAATACAAACCGGGAAAAATGAAGATATATCAATAAACATTCAGTTGAAATGACACAATATAATTTCTAAACCAGCACGAAATAATAGCCACAGCCAAACAAAAATATCAGAATTGTAATGCAGAAAATATACCATTTCAGGTAAAATTAAGTACTGATTTCTTACTTCAGGCCACAAGTTGAATACCAGGAGATAAATGTTTCTTTGAATAAGGCTGGTTTTACCATGACAGTCAAAGATTCACAATCGAGCTGAATTCATAAGTTAAAAAATAAAATAAGATTGAACAAGTTTCGGAATCAGTTTCTTCTTCCATAAAATACTGTTTTTACCCCTTAAAAATAAAATAAAACTATCTAAAAATATTCTAAATCTTCAAATAAGCAACTCAAAAAATGAAATGTAAAATTCAGATCACTAATAGTCAAAGTCGGATATGTTCAAAAAGACGTATAAAAGATAAGATCCTACTTTAGTACTCGAAGTGGCCAAGATGATTATATATTGCCCTGTACAAAAAAATTTACAACATACTGTTTACATACCCACATTGTAAAGAAATTGATGCCTATAGAAAGGATATAACTGACTAAACCATGCTCTTTTGCATCCATTGAAAATTCTTATTAAATGAAATACACAAACACACATACTATGCCTTAAGAGATGTAATCAGAGGTCTGTTCTCCCTACAATGGCACCACGTTGGATTTACCATGTTGTCTGAGTAGTAATACTTCGAAGAGTGTTTGAATTAATTATTTTCGCATTGAATACAAATAATGGACAAAAAGGTGCAGCTTCAAGTATTTCAAATACCAACTTTCACTTTCCAAGTCAGTTGAATTGACGATGTTGAGTCTGCTCAGTAAAAAGTACGAGTTCTAATAGTTAAAACAATAACATGAACGTTACAGAGGATTCACTTTTCCTCACTTGCAATCTCTTCAGCATCAGCCGGTTGATTTTAACTGCAGGAATATTTTGTTGCCTTTTTCATTTGCTTTAAAGGAGTGCAAAGTGGCAGCGGAGAAATTCTTGTACAACTCATCTGACAAATTACTCACTTATGACTTCACAAATAAAAAATTGATCACTTATTTGTGAACAGAGAACCGACCTCTTCTCCAAAAGCCCAAGGCTCATGATCAATCGTATCATCTTCAGAGTGCCCACAACAAAAAGGAAACATAGCGCCCACACCCATCCACCTTCCAAACAACTTTGGGGTTGCATTACCACCAAACCCACCAATATCTACGTTAAAGTGGTCAACGGTATGGGAAATGCTTCTACCTAGGTAATCCATGGACTTGAATAAATTGAAGGTAGACATACCGATGAAACCAAAAGTTTGAGTCTGTTCCACTCCCTCATAAAAAGCAAAGAGTTGTTTCCATTAGGTCTCCAGAGACACTTTGCAAAAAGTCTTCAACTCACCAGTTGAAGAACCATAGAAATGCTCATATGAAGGTGCTCCCAAGTAGAAAGATTATCGCCGGTCCATGTAGCAGCATACCTCTGGCTGCCCACAAACCCAGCCCGAGTAAGGACAAAGGGACGTTTTTGTCCATTAGCTAGTTTCATCCCTTCATATGTTGATCTTACCATCAGCATACCATAAACCTGAAATAAGCAGCTGATATCATCAACCAAAATTTAATCTTTTCTACATGATGTATTAACGAGTAAATTAATTTCACCGTTTTGTGCTGCAGAAAATTAAACAGTTTCACATGCATATAACTTTCATGAGTAAAATTCCAGTATTGAAAGAAAAGTTCAGGCAAAAGTAGTACGTTGTGATAGTGCGAATGGTTTTGACAGCCTCCAAGTTCTGGATCTCCCCTATGAATATTGCTCTCGGGCATTGTCTTCGTCACAGACTGCAGCAGAGAATGTCAACCAAAAAAAAAAAAAAAAAACCCCCAAGAGTGTCGCAGTTCTAACAAACTCCAAACTTCACCTGGAAAAGAGCTGGTTCATTCATGTCATTCCATATACCATCTACACCATTAGTGACAGTCCTTGACAAGATTAGTCCACCATGAACGGACTTCAGAATTTGTAAAGTCAGGAAAGACACAAGGGCCAGGCCACACCTCCCCTAAGGTAGCAGATAAATTGAGATGAAGCAAATAAAACAATATACACAATCAACAAAAGGAGAAGTGAAAGTTCAAACAAATAAAAGAACTACCTTGCAAGCGTTAAACTTTCTTATTTTTCTCAATAGGAAGGGACAAATTGAACGGGAGCATTAAAAGGAATATGCACTTACAAATGGCTTTCGATCACCCCTTTGAATCCAGACATCTCTTTTGGAACCACTGTCGTAGACAAAATAGCCCTCTTCATTTTTGATCCCCAGGTCAAGCATCCAGATTGCTTTGAAACCATTTTCATGAAGATAATCTACAAGAGACTTTGGAACCGGGAACCGCTCCTAAAATGGATTAAAACAGTTTCTTTTATGATTCATCTCTGGAAAAAAACAAATTTCTAATAAGTACATGGAAAGTGGAAACAAGCCTTCTCAAAAGTGAAACAATGAAAACCATCCATATAATCTATGTCCATCCATATGACGTCACAAGGTATACTTTTCTCGCGAAATGTCCTCACAATCTGCATTAAGTAAGTCAAAATCAGCTTAACGTTAAGAGGTAAATCTATGTGAACAAATTAGCTAGCCCTTTAACCTATCTAATAGCAATAAGAGCTTCCCATGAAAAGATTCCAAGTTCATATACTTTGCCTTGAATAACACATAATTGCATAGCTTGTTAAGGTGACCATGAGTGAAGAAGTAAGAAGGTTAACGGATTCACAAGCACAAAGAGAAAAGAAAAATGTGATGAAAGGAAGATAGGGTACACAATCCTCTTGTATGCGCGCATATAACACATCAAGACACTATAGTCTATAGATGGTCAACCTCACGAACTCGTGCATCAGAAGCATAGCTCCAACGACATTGCTGGTAGCCCAGTGACCACTTAGGTGGCATAAAAAGAGTACCTGATAGCAGAATTTATGAATCAATACAGCAAAGGTTGGGTAGGTAAAGCAAAAAAGAGAATAATGTGTGAGGAAAGAATTTTTCCGGAAGTCAAGGTTTATGAGAAGTAGAAATACAACATTATTTTATATTTTCACCTGCAACTCAACGTCTGAGTATTAGGACAGGAAAAATAGCAAAAGGCCGGAAGAATAGAACATTATCAACATACTCTTGATTTATAATTATGTGACAACACAAAGTTGGGTCTTTTTTTTGGTTACAAAGGAACCGGAAAAGACAATATTATTGACATGCAGGCACTTTACAGCAACAAGTAAATAGAGTACATCGCTTGAGAAACTTTAGTTATGGATATAACCCAAGCAATAATGAACTCGGAAAAGCACACAATTTTATAACAATATGTCTTTATGTTAAAGCAATATCAACTTGTTGCCACTGAGTTCCCTTAAACGAACAAGGATATTCAAGATATTCTTCAGACGTCTTTTTCATATCTATAAGAAAGACAGCTACTGTCAAATTTCTCTTTGAAACATTTGAAACTAGGAATACCTAATATAAACCAATCTACACTGGGTGAGTCGAAACCAAAGGGCTAAGTAATTGTTAAATTAGAGTCCATGTCATCCATCATTCAAGTAATCCCAGGTCATCATGTCGCCAAAAGCTTCTTGTTACATAATGCCGTATAGAAATAAAAAGGTGCCAACTAAGTACTCGTTTGATTCAAATTATGGATGTGAATTATACTGAGAAATTATAATGAGACAATGAATGCCTGATGGAGATTTAACCGGTGTTTGAAATATGTGGTTGTAATTGAATATCTCTCAAATCAGTGGTAGATAAAATTATAATTTGTGTGTATAATGAGAATCAAGCAAGCACTGAATATAGAAATTATGTAGCCACAAAATCCATTAGTCATATTAAAAATTTATTTCCTTCCCAGCTCCCATAGCTATTTTACTGCTGATAATGATGTTCTTGTTCTCAAATGACAGAGTAAATTTACACCTCTAGAATCTGCATGAAGCCCAGGAAATAAATTTTTTTCAAGAACAAATAAAAAAAATTATTTAAATTGGTTTAAAGAATGTTACTTTCAGAAGTTCCCTTTTTGCATATATAGATTCTAGAAGGGAGTGCTGAAAAGGAATTCTAGGCTACATAAGAAGTTGATGGTTAGAGTTACACTTTGTCGTTTTTGGCATGAGACAAATGGAATTTGTGATGATTCGTAATTTACCAACAGCACGGGAGAAAGACATAAGAGCATCTGTTGGGGAAGCAAATGGACCGAATGTGATCAAAAGATAAGATTGTGGTGCAATGATCCTTATATTTGATTCCTTCTTCAAATAAATGTGCTCAAACAATAGCCAGTGTTTTAGAGAGCTGTTTTGCTGCAACAATTAATCTCACAAAATGACCATGAAACCAAAGTACCTCACATCGTCGTGTAGTATCAGCAAGAACACCAAATGCTTCACCATCAGGGAGAACTGCCAAGACCCCCAAGGATGGGATTGATACAAGGAAGTTTTAACCAGACCATAGCCCCATGAAGCAGTATTCCAAGTAAAAATCTGTGCATGGTGAGAGTAGTAAGACTACAGGAACAATATAAAATTATATTTGTGACGAAAATGCTGGACAAAGTGGCTCACTCGCTTCCCTGTCCGTTCCAGCTGCCCACTAACTTTTCCAGTTCCATAAAAAGATGTACTAGATGGGAGCTAAAACACAGAAAGGTTCGATCCAATGTATTAAAACTGAGAGCTTTTAAAATGTCGACACTGAAATAGAATCACATACTGATGAAAGAGTGTGCAGTGCTTAAAGCGTGATGATAAATATATTACCTCAATATTGACTATTTGTTGTCCCATAACACATTCAAATGTGGGAACGTAAGTTGTAACTTTAAGAACATTCACGATTGGTGTATCCCTATCTTTGGGATTCTTGAAAGAAATGCTGGGGAACGCTGTATTTCTATCATGTGCAGAACAATCAAAACGAAAAACTCCTTCCTCTAGAATTAGCTCAAAAATCATTTTACCCGATTTCTCAACCGAACTAGTCACTGTCCCTTCATATCAAGCCATCTTAGATGCTATTAATCTTCCACCGACCAACAGCTTTTTCACCCTTTCTTCCTGCATCCCCAATAATCATGTCAGAAATATCCCGCAATTTAATCAAAACAATCAATCAAAAGTAAGAACGTTATAACAAATATAAGACATATCCACGGACGTCTTCGCATAATATGGAAAATCTGTACCATTATATCTAGAATACTTATTAGTCAACAAAGAACGTTAACTACACAGCAATATCAAAAACTCTACGGAGCTTTTCTGAAGGCAGAATTCAATTCACAGTGCTTCATCAGATTGACGGGCTCTGAATTTTGTGTTGGACTGAGCTGAATTTAGAAAGGAAAGTGCAGTGGTTGGAAGCTCCTCAGGGGTTCAAGGGCAGCGCCCCTGAATTTTTTTTTTAATCCTACCATGATTTGCTGACGTCATTGTTCTATTAATATACTTTTCTTTATTGTTATATTGTTCGTTTGAATTATTTAATTTAATATTTTTATTTTGAAACTCTATCTACATATTAATTTAATATTTTTATTTTAAAACTCTATCTATATATTATATTTTGGTTAGATATGTTTTATATTTGCCAAATAGATTTCAATTATACTCTGTCTAATTGTATAACTTCATAATTTTATGTTCTCCTACTATATTGTATTTTACTTTCTCAGCATAATATACCTATGAAACTAATATAGATCATGCTATCGAGTTTTATTGCCTTTAAAGGAAATAAAAAATAAGAATTAATAAAAAATTATTGGTTCAATTATTATACTTTTCCTTATTATTATATTTTTCCTTTTAATCATTTAATTTAATATTTTTATTTTGAAACTCTATCTAAATATTATATTTTAGTTAGATATATCTCATATTTGCTTAATGGATTTCAATTTTTCTTTGTAGATTGTATAATTTCATCGTTTTATGTTCTCCTACTCTACTGTATTTTATTTTGTCAGCCTAATATGTCCGTAAAATGAACAGGTGTGAAGCATATTATGTCCGTGAAAAGTACGAGTGTGAAACTAATATAGATTATGCTATCAGATTTTATTTTTTTTAAAGGAAATAAAAAATAAGAATTAATAAAAAAATTATTAGTTTAACGAGATGGCGATGGACTAATAACAAGAATTTAAAATTATTTCATCAAAATAAAAAATTAATTGCATACCACTTGCAAACGTAAGATACACATTAATTCCATGCAGGTTGTGTTTTTTAGTTTCTTTATGGCATTAAGCCTGACAAACACAATTTTGTTATATTTTATGTATGAAATTCGTTTAGAACTCTTGCATGGGTGGAAATGTAGTTTAAAACTTAAAAGAATTAAAAGAACTGAAAATAAAGTTTCTAAAGTATGGGGTCTTCTTGTGCAATTTTTGAAATTGCACAATAAGCCCTCCTCCCTGACCATTCACACACTGTTAATGAAACCATAGCCGTCGATCAAAGCCATCAAGCAACAATCAGCAGCCCTCATCGTAAATTTCAACGGCAGTGTTGTCGGGACCAAAAGCAATCCCCAAAACCACTACAACCCAAATTCAATCCTACAGACCTACACTCTTTAGGTCTCAAGAATCAATTTCCGGTCTTATATGTCTTCTTTCACATGGACATAAAACAGCAACTACCGTTGTAGTACTGTCTCGGCGTACAACAGGGACGTCGGAAAATGACACAATGCTAACCCCTCAATCCGTCCGTTACATGGAGAAAATGCTAAAAACCTGCAAATTAATGAGAAAAATGACCAAAATAGGATCTTGCACTAACCTGATTAAATAATTCCCGCAAGAATTACCCGCAATGTTGAATAGATGTAAAGAATTAATCAACGGTTTCTGGTTTTCCTTTAGTGGAGTCACTGGAGTGAGGATAATTTATGTGATGCCTTTCCAATTAAACATTAATGCCCCATATTCCCAGAATAAGGATGAAAGGACATTTCAGGGAGTCCCTGGAGTGAGATAATTTATGTGATGCCTTTGCAATTAAATATAGGGATTGTTAGAACATTTTTATTTTTTCTCTTTATAAATTCACCTACTATTATTTGATTGTTGATTTGACAACTACTCAATAATCACCACACATTCTAAACTTTCATTAAATCACCATCACTTATTTCCACTCATTATAAATTTCCTTTATAAATTATAATAATAAAGAGCTTCAAACAATAAGATAATGCATCATATTCCCAGAATAAGAATAAAAGGACATTTTAATAAACATAATGCATCATATTCCCAGAACAAGGATAAAATGACATTTGAGGATGAATAAAATTTAAAATTATAAATTGTTTTTTGGAAAGGAATTAAAATTAGCAATAGTTTACAATCTCATTATAACGGGCATTATTGAATTGTAGAGATTTGTGCAATACATACGAATCTCATAAAATATATAAATGTAATTAGTCTAACCTATTTTTATTTAAAAATAGAATTGGTATGCAAACGTATAAATGACATGTGGCAAGGAGAAGCGTGACATGACACGAGGGAGTGTGATATAAAGGACAAACAACAATTCCTTTTTTTTTTTTTTTGCACCTTAAAAAAAATAATTAGTCTTTTTTGTTATTATATAAAGAAAAACCTTCAATAATAACTAGTATAACGTTATGCAAAGGATGCCAGCTGTAAAAATGAAATGAAGAATTAGGAGAAAAGGAGGAAGAATATGATTTTTAAGGAGGAGGGAAGACTGGAAGAAGAATATGATATTCGTGCAGTGTGACATAGAAGACGAGCATTTTTTTTTTTGGCTTATAGACCGTAACTAGTATATAACTATACGGTGCATGCTGACAATGAGAATTGAAGATGGGAAGAGAAGAAGAGGGGGAAAAAGATGATTTTGAAGAAGAAGAAGAACAAATGATGAGTGG
>CAVNYN010260259.1:0-15107 GCA_963692815.1 Nyctanthes arbor-tristis
CTTCCGATCTTACGGAAGGTCCAACTGCAAATCTATTTTTCCAAATATCAAAAAATAATTAGCACGGTGTTCACTTCCTTGCTCAATATCAATGGCTAAAGCTGGACTTTAATCTTTTTCAGTGAAACTACAGTATCTGCCATGCTTGGCCTGTTTCCAGGAGATCGGAAGAGCAATTCATAGCAATCTCCAGAATGGATGAGATGGCATTTAGCTTTCCACTCACGTTGTTCTTCTCTAGACTTATTAAATTGGCATCAATGACCTGGTCTATTGCATGTGGAAATGAATTAGCCACCCAACTTCTTATGTTGAAATCTTCTGAAAACATTTCATCAGTGGGTTGCCTACTCGTAAAAGTTTCCATCAACATAATGCCGTAACTGTACACATCACACTTCGTTGATACCATTCCTCCTGCTCAAAGTTTTACCTTCTGTAACAGGGTTTTCTACTTGAAAAGGAACTGAATGATTAATTGTTAAGTCATAAGACTTACCTGGTGCCATATAGCCGAATGTAGCCAGGGTCATGGTATGCCTAGTATTTTCTTCCTCTCTTAACAGTTTTGCAATGCCAAAATCGCTTACATGTCCAACCATTTCTTGATCTAGCAAAACATTGCTAGGCTTCAAATCGCAATGAACCACTGGAGTTGAATAACCATGGTGGAGATACTCAATTGCAAAAGCAACATCTAGCATAATATTCAATCTCTGAATTAATTCCAAGAAATGACCATTTGAATGTATCCACTTCTCTAGGCTCCCATTAGGCATGTATTCAAGGAGTATGGCCTTAAAATCAACATTAGAGCAACAACTGATAACTTTGGTAAGATTCCGGTGACGAAGGCTTCGTAACACCGCACATTCTGTTTCAAAACTTTTGAATGCGCCTTCCACTTGTAAATGAAATACTTTTACTGCAACAAGGGTACCATTCACAAATGCGCCTCTGAAAACAGAACCAAAGCTTCCTCTTCCGAGCAAATTTCTATCATTAAATCCATCTGTTGCTCTCTGGAGATCGTGGTATGGAATTCTATCTGGCATTACATCAGGTGACAAATCATTTTTAGCTTGAACCTGTCTTCTTTGGTATCTTGATGATAGAAGAATTGTGGCCAAGGTGACTGCTGCCAGCAAAGTTGTTAGATCGGAAGAGCACTGCCAGGAGTACTTTCTTTTTCTTATCCCTTGATCTGTGAGAACTACCCAGACATGGTGGAACATGGAACCGAGGTCCACCACACATGCCTTCATTTGACATAACAGACGTGTGCTCTTCCGATCTAGTGAAATTCACAAACGGGCCTCCACTTGGTATCTCACCACTTAGTCTGTTAAATGATGCATTGAAATTCTTTAGATACCGAAGGGCCTCAAGTGACTTTGGGATCGTGCCGGTAAAACTATTGTTGGACAGGTCAAGCACTTCTAGATTAATCAATTTCCCTACTGATTCTGGAATAGGCCCTTCAAATTCGTTACCAGCCAAGGATAAATTAATCAAGCTCGGGAGCTCACCTATTGTAATCGGGAGATAACCAGAGAAATGATTCCATGATAGATTCAATAAAACTACAGCTTGTAATCTCACAATCTCAGGTGGTAAAGATCCATTGAAATGGTTTGAGGACAAATCGAATTTGAGAATGTCTTTGAGATTCCAGAGATTTGCAGGTATGCTAGATGTAAATTTATTGAGACCAAGAAAAAGATATCTCAGAGAGGAAACACTGCCCAAGCATTCTGGCAATGATCCAAGAATCTGATTAGAGTACAAGGACAGCTCAAACAAGTTATGCAGATTGCAAAGACTCATTGGAAGTGATCCACTTATTTTGTTGTACTGCAAATATAATCCTTGCAACTACTGTAAACCACTGAGTTCAATGGGAATAGATCCAGTCAAATCATTGTCAGATAAACTTAATGTTATCAAGTTGGTCAAGTTACCAATCTGTTTTGGTATTTCACCCTTGATTCCACAGGAATGTGCATCAATCATTTCCAAATTGGATAAGTTGCCAATGGAAGCTGGAAGGATGCCATTAAGAGGATTACCATCAACTGTGAGATACTTGAGATACCTACATCCTGTCAAGGAAATAATGAAGCTCAACTCTTGATCGGCTTCCAAAGTGTTATTACCAATGTGGAGTCTTTGGAGGAATCTCAGATTACCAAGTGTATTGGGGATTAATCCGGAAAATGCATTAATAGAAAGCACTAGCGCAATGAGGTTTGAAGAATTTGATATAGAGACTGGGATAACTCCCTGGAGATTATTGCTGCCAAGATATAACTTTTCAAGATTAGGCATGCCATTTCCAATAAATGATGGGAGTTTGCCTGATAGCTGATTTAATTCCAGTGATAATGCTTTTATTCTTGTGAGGTTGAAAAGGCTAGCTGGAATAGAGCCATTAAGGCTATTAATTTCCAGATTTAACACTTCCAATCCATCAATGTACCCGAGCTCCTGTGGTATAAAGCCTACCAAGTAGTAGTAATTGGTTAAATCGAGTAGATTAAAAATGTATATGATGCAATTATCTATGTAGTTTGGAGAACATGATTAGCCTAGTCAATTATTTTTCTTTTGGGTTAATTAAAAAGTCAAATCTGCCTTTGAAACTAATTTTGACTACGCAAAAACTATTCGCTTTGTCCTACTAAGATAGTAAACTACTCTCTTTGTCCTACTAAGATACTTTTTTCTTCATATATTATTATATGCCTACTTGTAATAAGATCACCGAACCTTAATTTAACTCCAACTGGTCACTCAACCTTGATTACTGTCAATTTAATTGCAAACATATTAGTTAGTCAATAAATAGGGCGTTGGATAATTTAGTAGAAATTGATGAAAGATATGGTAAAAAATTTGCAGAGGTGTTGTTCCAAGTTTATGTGACAATCAGTCCAAAATTATTTAAAATTATTACATATTGAATGCTAAAATTTTTGTAGACCATCAATATTTATTCTTCCATTTTTTTTCCTCCTCAATAGGATGTGACAATTGAGGCATTAAGTATAATCTGCATTCAATACAAAATTTAATCTAAATTCAGTCAAGAATTATCATTTTTGATCAGTTTTCAGCATTAAAATCATCAAGTATTTATCAAGAATTCTCTCTTAAAGGCTTTTTTTGACATTTTATATCAAGAAATCTTGGCTCCAATGGTGTGTGGAGTAATCTAATTTTCTTTCTTGGCTCTTTTCTTGCTTTACGAATCAGTTTACTTTAAATTGTTACACAACATTTAAATAGTCTTAACATCAATTTTCATGATAACTTTCTTGGGAAAAAATTTAAAAAGGAACAGGGTATTCATCTTTCCATCAAATTCTTAACACGAACAGAACTTTCATATAAATGTTGAACACATAACTTGTGCCTGCTTTGACATATTATTTTGAAACTACTTTCAACGCTCAGTTAAAAAGCATAAGACGGGATAGATTAACAGGCAAATTCCAACTATAATTGCAAAAGATTGAATTAATACCTTCTAAGTTGTTATTGCCCAGAACTAATGTCGTAAGCATAGTCAAATTCCCAATTTCTCTAGGTATAGGCCCTGTTAGCTTGTTGTCCCACAAGTTCAAATATTGGAGCTCCATGCATCCTGATATATTGGATGGAATTCTGCCAGTTATGCTGTTTTCAGGAAGATCGAGTTCCCTTAGTTTAGGAGCATGATGACATATGTTTTCTGGAATGTTGCCAAACAGGTTGTTGTTGCGGAGAATCAGTACTTGCAGTGTTGATGTCTTCCATATTATCTTGACATAGTCCCAGAGAAGAGATTATAACTGAAGTCCACACCTTTTAGCCGATGCAGATTAGCCAACTCTGGTGGAAGAATGCCATAAAGACTATTGCCGCTCAGATTAAGATAAGTTAAAAACGAGAGGTTCCCGAGCTGTGGAGGAATGCGTCCTACCAACGCCATGTCTCCAAGATACAACTTCGCGACTCTATGGTGGCGCAAGTTGCAGGTGACTCCAATCCAACTGCATACAGGGGCATCGGTGGACCAGTTCCTGGCAATCAAATGGTCGGGATTCACACTAATGCTCTTCTTTAAAGAAAGAAGAGCAGATTGATCAATATTGTTCCCCGCGGCTAGACTAATTAAACAAGCCAAAAAACAGAGTCGCATCCATAAAACTACAGAAGAAAAGAGGAAGCAGATTCTTTTCATGATGGAATTTAACTTAGAATGAAGAGCTTGCTGGAAGTGCAGAGAATATGTAGGAAAAGAGCTTCCTGGAAGTGCAGAGAATATGTAGGAAAGGAAGTTAAAATCTTATTGCGGAACACAGTCGAGACTAGTAGTACATAAGGTTGGTGCAGTTTTAAAGGTAGAATTGGTTGGACTCAGTCAGCAGCAGAGGACTCATTAGTCCTCTGTCCCCAATACTTTTGGAGTCATCTTAGCTCAAATACCTATTTTTTAATGTGCCCAAGTCTTCTGTCCACAATTCTTTTGGAATCATATCATCTTAAATACCAATTTTTTTATGTGCTGAAGTCTTCCGTCCACCATACTTTTGGACTAAAAGTCATAAACTAATATATATTGGGCATTTAGAACTGTTGCATGTCGAATCGATCTTAGTATGATAGTATCAAGGAAATTTCATTTTCAACCATATTTTATTTTTGATTAAAGGAAACTGTAATTTCGTTTGCATCTCTACCGAGATTCTGTGTTTCATACACAATAATAATTATACTTGTTACCGCCTCTCTCTGTTTCTATTCCAAACTCCAATACGTAAAATGACAAGTGGAAATGTCTTTCATTTGAATTTTTTTTTTTTCACGTTCACGTAAGAATATTTAATGATTTTGAAAAATAACTAGAAACGTCTCCCCCTCTCTGTCGCCCGTTGGAATTGAACTTGGAACTCTTCTTCCTCATTCATCTTCTCTGACCTTTGTTCATAGCACAATCTCTCTTCTTCCGGCTCCAACAAAGAACTGAAATATTATTATTCGTTTGCTTGCATAAAACAACATAATTGATCATCGTATCCAAACATAGTAATTGTTTAATGATGTTTTTGGACAAAAATGGTACATAGGAAACTCATGTGTGAATTTATGAACTATTAGTTCCACGACAAAATCAAAAAAAAAAAAAAAAAGATAGGAGACTCAGTCACTACAAAGTGTAAAGTAGCTGGTTATATGTGAAATTTACTTTATCAAATACACTTTTTATTACATGTATATTGTTAATATTTTTAGAAGATTCTTTTAATGGCAAAGTGTTAGGTTGACACAAATAATTTGACATAACATAAAAAAAATTCATTCATAAAATATACGCCCCGATGAAAAATTTTGACATGGATAGTTTGACATATCATGATTATTAGGTTTAGTTAATTTATTGAAAATTTATAATAATTTATTATTACATAATATTAAGTGTTCATCCGTACAACCACGGGTGAAAACGAAAATTTCTAAAAAAAAACAATGACTGATTCTATTAATATACCAATACAGTGATAGGATGAAAGAAACCACTAATGGTTTCAGAAACCACTTATAGTTTCTTATATTTTATAACTGTATTGGTACATTAACAGAACCAATTATTGATTCTGTAGAAAGACTCAGGTGAAAATCTAGTAATTTCTTATTTAAGAGTCCATCTAAGATGTAATTTCAATAATCGCATTTAATTAAGATAACCTCATAATCAAGGGCAAACATGACATATGTACACCCAAAGAAGTTACAAAATTTTTAATCTTATCCCAACAGAAAGTCTTGTGAAATTCAAAAGACTGAAATGAAATTACAACAAAACACAAAGTCCAAAGACGGGTAGTAGTGACCGACTTTGGAGCCACTCTACCGCGTCGTCATCGTCCATAATAGTTATTATTATGTATATATGTGCTTGTCTTAGCAAGCCAAAATAGTTACGTCACACAATTTAGTTCAGGGGAATTTCTTTTGTGTACAATATATATATATATATATATATAGTGCCCTAGTTTACATGTCGACGAGAACTTCATGAATACTTCGCACAACTGCTGCTATCAATACCATGTAATTTCCCATAAGAAAACAAGTGATATAATGATAATTATATAATGGGAGGAAATGGAAGACGACAATAGAGATATAATAAAAGGAAAAGGCTGGCGCGAGCGGAAATAAACCATGGAAATGATAATTGATCTAGCGCTACAAAAATTCAAAGTGGGGCCAAACGTTAACATGAAAAACGTCTTAAAATCCAAAATATCAAGACTGGCAAGGCATATAAAGAGCGACATGAAAAGAAATATCCACCACTTAACAGTTTCACCTTAAAATTTCTTGAGATATATAATCACATTGAATATAAATTGCATCATGAAGAAACAATGGTACCAGTGCATCGTGCAGGCACGCTAGAACTTCACGTGAATGAGCTTGCCAACCCCAGATAAGAGGATGAATCCCACTTGTACAAAAGCTTAGGTGGATATTGGGTTAATCTATTATTTAATTATAGTATATCTTACCTAACAACTTAGTTTGTTTTTCCCGTGTGTTAAAATATAACTTTGACATGCCTAATTTGCGTATAAAATTGCAGAAAGTAAAACAGAACACTAGAATAATTGTTGATGTGAAACCTTAACAGGAAAAACCACGGGCACCCATACCACAGTACAAACAAATCCACTAAAAATATGAATGATTAGTAAAGAGACTAGAGATAAAGTGATTTCACAAAATACACTCAAATACAGACTTGAAAAAAGAACTCCCCTATTTTTGGCTTTTTGTCATGCTGTAGAACCAACTCCCATTGCTTCCTTCTCTTAATCTTTTCCCGAGTCGTATATCAAGCTACAGAGACACTCCCTCCATGCTAGCTTGAACTTCTAATGCCTTCAACACGTGGATTACCTCGTTTATGAACAATATTGGCCGCCTACCAACTTAAGACTTAAATGCTAGTTGAACACAACTTAAAGTCGTTTGAAGATCAAGTGTAAGATGTAAGTTTAAGGTGTTGAAGATCAAGTGCAAGACGAAAGTTTGTGCTTTTGAATGTGTTCTCGTGTCATGAAACACAAAGAGATTTCCATATATATATATATATATATAGTTAGTCTCGTAACCCTTGAAAATGTCAAGAACAAAAAGGGAACTAATTTATATGCAATTAAGTAAACCTAACAAAAAAAGAAAAGAATGATACTATTTATTTAGATTATTGGTCTTAAATTTAGTTGACATCACTACATTGGAGGATAAGTACAACATATGGTTGGATTCATTGTGAAGGAACAACGTTGCACTGATAAAAATTAATATTGCCAACTTATAATGATTTTTGTGCCAACAACTTATAATGATTTTTGTGCCAACAACTTACATATATGGGAGGCGTAGCTAAGAGAATCTCCAACTTATTCTTCATTGGAGAAAATTTCAACCGCATCATCTCCATACCAATTTTCACTACTAGTCACCTAAGTAGAAAGCAATCTCAGCTTGACGTTGTGATTAATAATTAAATAATTATCTTTAATCTTCCGGCGAAATCCCTCAGCCCCCAAAATCGACCTTCTAAAACCAGTCGCCGGAGGAGGCCCAAAGAAATGACCACCCAAGACCGGCGGCCAAGAAGAACTCTCTGCGCAAGAGACCTTTTGGATTCAGTTATTCGTTCCTTCCCTCTTTCTGTGAAACCCCTCACCCTCCAAAATTAACCTTTGAAAAGCAGTCATCGGAGGAGTCGCCCAACAAACGACCACCCAAGACCATTAGACCAGTGGCCAAGAAGAACCTTCTGTGCGGGAGACACAAGCCCACTGCCTCGAAAGCACATTCCGCGAAAATAAAAGATAAAACAGGGAAATTTCTAATTTGCTTCGAGGATGAAAATGTATTGCTGAATTTCATACCGTCGACTGGTTTTTCCAAGGTTGATTTTGGGGGAATGAAGAATTGAATCATCAGAAGGGGGTGTCAAAGAACTTAATCATCAGAAGGGGGCGTTGGGTTTTGATGTAATTGGTAGGCCCCCAATCTTTGTTAAAGGGGATTTTTCTTTTAGCATTTCTCGCGGCAATCAACCAAGGTAAGCCGGGCCATGGGTTCCTGGTTTTCTGATTTCATTTTGTGGAAGAGATTGAAGAGAGAAGGCGGTAATGTTGGTGGTCCGGCAGTGGTGACTCTCGGTTTCTCTGTTTCTCTGCCTTCTTTTTTTTTTTTTTTTTTTTCTTCTGAATTTGGTTGAATGAAGGAACGATGGTGGCAATGGTGGCGTTGGCTGCTCTGTATATGTGTGTGTATAAAGAATTTACTGAATGTTGCTCAAATCTTTTGCTGAGTGTTGGTTGGTTTTATGCACTCAATAACCATAAACCCAAAACGACGAACATAGATATTAAAAATGAGCTTGCAGCGACGACGAACCCAGAAGGATGGTTCTCCGGCGAAACCCCATGTGACATATACTCGGTATGTCTGTATCATTGGAAGGGAAAGAGATAGAGATAGAAGGGACAAAGTAGGGAGAGACGGATGAGTGGCTGAGGGTTTTGTGCCAATTGGAGGTGATGGGCCCGTTTATTTATCCAGTCAGCACCACCTAGCTATACAGATCTGGTTCCTCTGTTTTCCTAGCAAGACCGTAACGGAACGGCCCGAAGCTGTTATTGTTAACTATTTTGGCTTTTTCCCAAGACTCATGTATCTCCGTTAGTTCTCAAAGTCTAGGTCAAGAGTTCGATTCTGTCACCTTACTATCCCTCTATAATCCAAAAGCTTTGTAATATACGGGAAAAAAATATTTCGGTTTGCTAAGAAAAGCATATACTATACTACTTTTATAAAATAAAATATAATATAAACATACCAAAACTGGTGAAAACCTGGAAATTGACTGAACAAAACCGACTTCGGTCGATTTTTATTTGTGAAACTTTCAAACCAAGCTTCCCAGTTCGCTTTGCGGTTCTGTCTGCAAAATTTCTTCACAAATAAATTGCATCGTGTTATCTCAAATACCATTGAAATTATCAAAAGTGAACTCATATACTATTATACTTTAAAACTTAGCTCGAATATTACCACATAATCCAAAAGTTAGCTCACCCGTCATTGCACTTTAGAAAATATGTCATTCACCACTGAACTTATCAAAATAGTACTTGGTCTATCATTAAACTCAGGTAATTTTTCAATTGAAAATCTATCATTTAATTGTAACATATATTAATAATTGAAGCTATTTTATAGTAACACGTTTTCTATATTTTTGAATTATCTATTTTTTAATTTGAGTACTAATTGAATGGATGGCTGATGGGGTAAGTTTCTTATAAATTTGATGGCACCTAAAATATGTTTTAAAGCAACATATTTTTGCTGGAGACAACTTTCTAAAAAGTTCAATGACAAAATAAAATCAACAAAACTGTTGATAAGATAAAAATGCTAGAAAATTGTCGTTCAATTTGAAAATAAAATCAACAAAACATACAATCTGAAAGTGATCGGAAAATTAACAATCGTTTGGCCTAAAATGAACAACATATTAAAAAGGTCAAACGTTATTTTAATTCCTAGTTGTTGGATGCTGCCAATGACAAAAAAGTGACTCTCCTCCACGGTGGTCGGCATAAATGCAAAGCAAAGTACGTCGTATAGTGGATAAAAGATGTTATATGGCTGTAACTGAAGAGTTCCACCGCCTGCGAAGTGAAAGCTTATAGTTGTGATGTTTTCAAACGTCGTCGAAATATCAAAACATGTACCCAAACCAGCAAATGCTTCGGAATGAGGCAAGTGAGGATTGCTTTCCAGAAATGTATCTCGCAAAGCTATGAAGGCATCCTGTGGCAAGCGGGTGATTGTTGCCCCGGTGTCTACAGCAATCCCGCCATTTCCATCTTCTATTTCAAAACTGGATGATGGGATGTCCAGCCTCTTCTTGCCGACACTAAGACCAATAAGCTCTACATAAAGAGGTACGTCATGTTCTTCATTCCTGGTCAACGGTGCAGTGACAAAGTTACCCAGCACGGGTACTCTGTTGAACTCCAAAAAAGATGATTTAGTTGCATCGCGGGGCAGGCAATAAGATCGGAAGAGCGCTGGCTCCGAGTTGAGAATGTAACGATATCAAGCTGTGGCCAAAGCCCATAATTCCAGCCAGCGCTGGGAAGAATATTCCTCAATTAATGTGGCCGAAACCCATGGCCACATTAGGAACTCGTGTACCATTCATGATTGATAAGGTTTCAAAGCCTAGATCTCTCGAACTATAGGATTGATCCATATAAGCGATTTCATAGAGGCACGTGTTCAAAGGACTGGGTCTCCCTCTAATTTCTCCACATGGTTGCGAGAAGTATTTAGCCGGCTTGTACGTGGAAGATTTTGATGGATTAAATTATGCATCATTTTGCTCATAGCACTCACCCTCACTACAAGGTTCACTCTGGACCCAAGTTAAGTGGCTCCCTGTATCAAACAAGAACGTGTACACTTTTACGGATTGGCCAATCCGAAAGCGTGTGTACAGGGGGCGGACCTATTAGTGAGCCGGACCGCGCTCCAGCTCAGTCTGGCCCCAAAAATCTTCCTCGTAGTCCAAAAAAATTTCATACGTAATGCAAAGAAATTAGCTCAGTGGACGGAGCCAATGTAGCACAAGTGCGTTCCAATGACTGCACTGAGTTCTGGACGAGATTTTTTATGTTTTTGTAGTAAAATCACCCCAGCCACAATGGATCCCAGAATGAGTTGCAGAGTTTGAGAGGAAAAAAAGAGAAACCGGGCAGAGAAGACGGTAAGAATGAAGACTTTGTCTGGGAAATTACTTAATTGCCTTTGTTTCAATTGACTTAGCCATTTGGGGTTTGAAATTTGTTTAAGCTGGCCCAACTTAATTCTTCTTTTTATTTTATTTTCTTTTTAATTAACTGCAATAATTTTTTTTTTGTGACAAGTTAACATAATTCTTTGAATAAGTCTTTCCAATAAAAGAATTATTATTTAGTGAGCCCAATACCAAAAAATAAATCTAAGTTTTCTTAGTCCAAAACAAATCCAACTTGTTATCTATTTTATGTAAATCTAATTCTGAACACTTGTTATCTATTTTATTATGTATCCAGGAAAATGAAGATCTATTTATTTTTTATGCTACAATATCTATTTGTTTTTGTTTACCGTTAATGGATAAATAATGTTAAGGTTATTATATATGCTTGTGATTTGTGTATTTGGGATAATATTATTATATTTCAGATTTGGTTTAAACTAATTTACAAAGGAGACTGTCAAAATTTTCTAAAATCATTATGTATTATAATATTTTTAGTGCAATTTCATTTCAAACAATTTATAATATAAAAAAAAATTTTGGGAGCGGTGCCCCAGAACACCGTGAAGGGGGCTCCGCCCCCTCCAAAACCCTGGCTGTTTTTTTTCTAAATCCAGCTTGGTCCTGTGAGCAATCCTGGGTCTGCCCCTGCGTGTGTAGAACTGTTTATTGGGACCTTGCATCAGATGGAATCGGATGTCTTCAGGTTGAGGGCCGACAAGATAGTCCAAAGAGCTAGATGGAGCAAGCCTCCTACTGGAGCTACGAACTTTGCTCGGGACATATCCCACCTCATATGGGAAGTATGAATCTGTTGGTTTTTAGTATTAGTGTAGTAGTAATTGGAGCATGGAAGTATGGAACGGGACATGCAAAGTATATTGAGATGAGTGGAGGATTAGAGAAATGAGAGGTTAATATTTGGTGCGAACAATTTTTTTCATTCAAAACTTTTCACTCAAAGTTTTCATTCAAAATTTTCACTCAAAAGTTCAAGTTACAAATTTAGAAGCACTTAGCCTATTTATAGGCATAGAATGTCGGTGCATTCCACCACTGACTTCAAAGGATTTTTTTTTCCTTTCTTCTTCTTCTTCTCCTCCTCCTCCTATTTCTTTCATAGTCTAGAGCTTTCCTTTTGAGTACAATTTATTATCTAATAATTATCCTAATTGTACATGCAATCTACTCATTTCCTTTTGAGTACAAGAACTCTAGTTTAGTCTAGAAATAATTTTGTGCCATGCAATCTACTCATTTCTAGATCTTTTAGTTTTCTAGTTTTTTCTAGAAATGGGCAACAATATTTCATCAGAATCTTTAGTCTTGCCCTATCCCACACAATCATATACTCAAGTTGTGCTATTTGGTTATTATTCACACTATTTTCTTTGTAAGACGCGGAAGCGAACCAGACGAGACTAAATGAGAGAAAACAAAGTAGAAAACCTAGAAGAGGACTTGGTGAAAAAGAAGAGCCATGTGTATTTGGTGTATTTGTTTCATTAGGGGAATATATATATATATATATATATCACTATTTATAGATGGTTCTCATTTGATCAACTTGCCAATGACCTACCATAGTATCACTAAAAGCGTGCAATCTTTGCATGAATGCTCCACGCTTGTAGTGTTTCATGGGTTTGGTTACCCAATTTTCTTCTTAAGCAATAGCACATGTAAAGTTTGGGAAAAGAAAACAAAAATAAAAATAAAAATAAATCAGAACAAAGAATAATCCAGAAATCCAGTAAAGTGAACAAAAAATACAACTCTGCATATGCCATATATATTGTCATGCTCTTCACCACTGTAGCTAAAGGAATATCCAGACACATTTCAGATATCCAGCGATTGTCAAAAGCTTTTCTTTCAAAGACAACTCTAGATCGCAATAGATCGCATCATCTGCAGTCAAACTCTCAAAAAATTAACTTTGATGGAAGACAAAATAACATTACACATGCTAGATGCCTCGGTTGCATTATAAGGCTAGCTGGAAGTTCAACATAAGGTCGAGAAGAATCTTTTGTGGGAAACACAACGTTAGCACAACTATTAATAATTTTATTTTATTTTTTAAATACTACTAAACAACATATTATAATAGTTATTCATGAGGTAAGAATAAAACCAGACAACTATCTCTCTTAGAAACAATTTTCTTTTAGTCCGAAGAAGTAGTCTTTAAGCTAAATATAAGGGGATGAAAATTTGGATATATAAATAAGATAGACAATTCCAACCTAATAATTTGATAAGATAGACATATTAACTATTCATCCGTGCAACCACCAGGTGAAAATCTAGTAATTTCTCATTTAAGAGTCCATCTAAGATGCAATTAGATAAGCTCGTAATCCAGGGCAAACATGATATAGGGTAATTATATTACCACTATAAAATTTCTTTGCCACACCACAAATTAAATATATTTTTTATTTACTTACATGCCTTTAAATAAAATTATATTAGTAACCTTTTATTTAAATATTTTTCATATTATCTTTTTATTTGCCCACCACATAAATTTCATCCCAAATTCTCTTTCAATTTTCCTGTTGTCACCGTCATCTTTTTGCAGATAGATCCGTCAACAAGGTAAGGAAATGATGGTAGCCCGAACTGGTTCTTGTAAACACACAGAATTCAATTAAACAAATTCCTACTTGATCTATTTTTAGTCACCTTAAAAAATTCAGCGTTCATTTTTTCCCAGGATAAAAACTAAAAAACACCATCATTGCCAAGACCCTAATTCACCTTCGCAAAATACATACACCCATCCTCCCTCATGAATGCAGAAGTTTTTTTTAATCCATCATCTCAAAGTACCATTTGTGACGAGGTATTCTCGAATAACAAGTTCTTAATCTCCATTTGCATCAATATATTCATACAAAATTACTTTCATTATATATATACGTACATACACATATATATACATATATATTTATATATACACACACAGATACACACAGCAATTCCCACATAGATACACACAACAATCCTGGTAGTGGTGGACGAGATTGGGAATTGTGCACCACATTCTTAGTTTATGTTTTTCAATTTTTTACTTTTCATGTATTTTATTTTATTTTGGCTAAGGATGTAAATTCATTGTGGTGTGATTATTATTTTCTCATTATTATAGTGGTGGGGGAATGAAATATTGTAGTTGCAATATAATTACCCCATGACATATATACACCGAAAGAAGTTACAAAAATCTTATCCCAATAGAAGTCTTGTAAAATTCAAAGACTGAAATGAAATTACACCAAAATACAAAGTCCAAAGACGGGTAGTAGACGGTGTCGTCATCGTCCATATATTATAAATAACTCCACGCTCCTCCTTCTCCATCCAATTCTCTCTTCATAATAACAACACATATAAGCCATGTCTCTTGGACTCCGTCCGATCAACCTTTTCTATGTATTCTGCTCTCCCCTCCTCTTTATCTTTATTTTCATTTCTATTAATAATATTCCTTCCGCCCTTTCTGATTCTTTAAGTCCGGCTCCAGAGTATGATGAACGATTCTCGAATGTGTCTGAGGAAATCCAGCGCAGGAACTCCCGTTTACTTCTTGAGTTAATAATTGCTCGGGACAAGGCCCGCGTGCAGTTGCTGTCCCCTGCGATCTGCACATGCATGCGCAGGAACTTTGGGTACATTCCCTGCCGGATCAGGGATATAGAACAACGAGTCCCCTGTGATGAGGCGGAGTACCAGAAACTTCTCCATAAACGGGACGAGATAGCACGCGGGTACCAGAAACTTCTCCGTAACTGGGACGAGGTAGGACGCGGGTTGAAGGTTAACATAAGATGAGACGGGGAACTGAGCAGCTCAACTACACGCATGTTTAAAGAAATTTTATTAGCTTTTCTATTATAATTTTAGAATAATTTTGTTATTTTATTCAATTTTTTTTAAAGAAATTGATCAAATTTCCTTAGAAAAACTGTTATTTTATTAGCTTTTCTGTTTTTCTTGCTTTGCACGTTTTCTGTTGTAATTTTAGAATAATTTCTTTAGCAACATGTAGTGATTTTAGGTTTGGACCTTTGATAAAGTACTAATGCTTTTACGGGTTTTGGACCTTTGACAAAGTAGTAATGCGAGATGCCATATTAACTGCCATGTTAGCATTAGATCACGTGCTTAACATCGTTCATGGTTTTCCCCCGAAAGGGCCATGAAAACAGTAATTGAA
>CAVNYN010260265.1:0-14358 GCA_963692815.1 Nyctanthes arbor-tristis
CCCCCCCCCCCCCCCCCCCCCCCCCCCCCCGTGATTAAAATTAATTAGAGAGAGGTGGCATGCAGATAATAAGGTGTAGAATTTGAGTGCAGTGTCTCCAGTCTCAATGAAGAACACCCGCAACATGGGTGGTCGGCACACAAAGGAGTGCCCAACATGGGCAGGTGAACAGCCATGATCATCAGTAATAAAAAATAGACTGGTTTCAGCAGAAAAAGTTGCACATGGCTATCATAATATGAAGTTATCAACTTACAGCAGTCAAAGCTGCTTCAGAACCTTTATTTCCAGCCTTTCCACCAGCTCGATTCAAAGCCTGCAATTATCAAAAACATTTTCTAAACCAAAAAAAGAAGAGGGAGAGGGGGGGGGTCTTTTAACAGGCAGATAAGATTTAGAATTAACAGAGCAGGAAAGGTTCATTAAAAAATACAAAACATTGCAGCATAAAAAAATAAAAATAAAAATAAAAAAGTTCTGCACGCATGACAAAGTTTACCTGCTCCATATCATCGCAAGTCAAAACACCAAAGATGCAGGGAACTCCTGCAGATCATTTTAGTAGTCTCATCAGCCAATTTTAAAAGCAACTGCAGTCAAAAGAGGGTCAGAACCACGAAATTTAAGAAAGCTTTTGAGAGATCGGAAGAGCACACGTCTGATTGGTAAATGGTGGTTGCCTCTGCAGGCATGTGTACTTTCAGATGGAAGGGTATAATACTAAGGGTAAAGTTGCTCGAAAAACTGCTTGCCCCAAACTGTTTATCCGTATTCCATAGAATTGTCAGTTCCTATCTTAAGTTCGACCAGAAAGAGTATGGAAGGAGACAAACTACCCTAGTCTGTTTTGAGAAGTTTTAAAATTAAATCAAGTAATTAAAAGAACCAAAACATTATATCCAGTAAACCATAATATTCAGAAGATTCAAAAAGAATCCTGCCTGTTAACATGACACGACACAAATTCAAAAGGTGCACCAATGATGTTAATTGACATTATTATGTGTTATTGTTGCCAAATGACAAACCAGCTTATACGGTTTGGGGTTGTTGAGGACGCATACCATAAATGTGGGGAAAAATCAACATAGTTCAAATATGAATCAACCGACCTGAATTTAGACCTGCTGTGAGTACTCCTGATGCAGCTGAATTTGCTACGGCATCATAGTGAGAAGTATCACCTCTAATCTATCAGTCAAAAGAATAAAGGAGACAAAGCTCATCTAGAAACTGAGAATAACAATAAGCATAATGGAGGTGCCAACATGAGGGAAAGAAACTAATGAACGCAGTAGCTTCCACATATATGACAAACAGACAGGCCATGTAGAACAAGCAAACAACTAAAATATGAAAAAATTTTGGGTACATTAAACAAAGAAATATGGAACATCGAAGTGGGAAACTTTTGAAAGAAAATCTTACCACAGCTCCGATCTCAAAATTGCTTGATATTTTCTTGACTTCCCAAGCTTCTCAGCAACAATTCCGATCTCAAAACTACCAGGAACCCACACAACCTAATGCAAAGAGATTAAGATAATGCTATTTTAGTAGCTATTTAAAAAAGAATGTCTTGTGACAGGCATATGGCTGATTTATCTTCTAAATGATCATCATGGTGAAAGTAAATTGTTCATGTGTCCAATATCTCAAGCCAATGAAAAGGTCGCAACAAAATACTCATCTCACAATAATGATAGAAACAATTGAAGTCTTCCAGTAAAGCAAAATCCTAACCATAAATTTCCATTTATCTGAACCACAGGTATTAGAAAGTAGAAACACGCCCTCACCTTGGTGCCCAATAATGCATAATTTATTCTATCGACATGTTCAACACATTTTTAAGTTCCACGAATTTTCTCGACTTCTTGCAGTTGTTGTCTCTGAACTTCTATCTCTATCAACTTTATAAATCAAATAAATTGATGAAGCATACACATGTCTCGTTCTATTGATCATAGGCAAAAGTTATTAATTGATAAAATTAATGGTGACTGGCTGAGCTACATGGAAACAGGTAACTAGCTAGATAAAGGGCCAATCAGTAAATTTATGCAACTACAATAGAAAAAGCATGCATATATATCCAAAACTAACATTTCCATCCTAAAAATGAATAAGCAAGTTCTTCACCTCACATAGGACGTGTAAGTTAATGAAGCATCAATATTCTAATCATTCATATATTGGCCTTTAACATATCACTTATTGCCTATGGCAAAGACAGGAAAGATTTAAAACACGCAAAAGCAAAGAAAGAGTATAATATATATATATATATATATATAGACACACACACACACACAAAGTGGCACTAGGAAACTGAAGGTGCATAACTAATACTAGGTTGCTTACATCAATATCTTCTTCTTTAACTGAGTATTTCTTGAAAGTGTCCACAGCTCCCTCCAATAGTTGCTTTGTGATAATTTCATTGAAACGTGCCACTACCTTTACTCAAAAACAACATCAATGTTAAAATAACTAGGGAAAAAAGGAAAAAAATAACAGAAGAACAAGCAAACATTTTAGAATGCAGGGGGAAATCATTATGTGGGCAACAAAACTTTGGAACTCAGATTGCATAATAAATTAAAAACTTCTTGAATTGCAAAAGAAATCTCAATGCTCGCAGGGCAAATCAGATGTAGTCAGCCCTGAACTCAATAAATAAAGAATCAAACAACAGAATATATGTGCTAGATGGCAACACATACAATGGCAAAGCGAAGACCCTCAGCAGCCGTTAGTGAGCCAGTCAACTGTCGAACAGCTGAGAGATCGGAAGAGCACACGTCTTTGTTGGGCTTCCTCTCAATTGAAAATCCAAATCCTAAAATAGAAACAATGTCCATTATCAACAACATATAAAAATCCGATTCAAAACTTCTTGCACATATGCTATTTCCACAGGAAATTCATTTCACAGACAAGACAAATTCACACATACAGAGCAATGGACATAGTTGAAGTAGCAAGAAACAAACTTTATTCCAACAACCCCGTACTACTACCCAAGCATTTTAAGTCAGACCCACTAGGAGAAAACTGACGGAGACTAAAAAAAATGCTTAGAATTAAATAAAATTAGAACCTAAAAAAAAATTGAGAGCACAAACCTTGCTGGGAAAAGGATGAATAAATAGTAGTAGCATCAATTCTTGTTGTTGGGAATTTTTTGGACTTGAATGTAAAATATTGGAAAGAGGTTGGCGGCTGAAGATTTGAGGGAATTTGAGATGAAGAACGAGCAAGAAGATAGCAGTCACCGAACGAAACGCCAGCAGCCATTTTCTTCAGTCTTCTGACGGCCGCGCCAACTGATCTACAGTATACACAGAATAGGGTAAACGTAAGATTCCTTTCTACTTCTCTTCGTTCTGTAACTTCTGTTTCGCCCGGACGAACACTATTTAACGATGACGTTACTCTTTTTTTTTTTATTTTTTATTTTTTCCCAATTACAGTTTGCCAAACGATTGTAAAAGAAAATGAATAATTCTAGTTAGACAAAATAAAGGACAAAAAATTAGACAAAATAAATATGTGTCATGTGTAATTAGTATTGATGTAAAAGTAATGTGATGTGATGAAAAATAAAATTGTGACATGTGTCAATTTTGTTAAAATTTTTGTATGAACTTTTTATTCAAATAGCACCACTCAAAGAAAATTGTGGTTTGAATTTGTGTGGCACTAGTTGAATGCTCATATTTTCAAATAAAAGAAACAAGTAAAAACATTTACTAATACTTTTGCGTTCTCCAGTGTTCTTTTTTTTTTAAGCACAGTTTAGCTGGCATTTTTTACATTAAATGAGTGAGTAATCATAAATAAAAATCCACCAATCCAATAAGAAATATTAACCAAACTGAAGAGTGAAGATCCATCCACAATCAACAAATAACATTATCCATCAATGGGAAGCTCGGAATGAGAGCCAAAAGGCTTGAGCTTGATTGCACAACGAGCCAAGCCCGGTCCAAGTTCATTATAAAAATAAATATTCCATCCCAGTGACACTTTCTTAAAATTGACGATCTTAAAAAAATGCAGTAGAACAAAATTTAACATGGCTCAAACCAAGCTTGGCCAAAAACGTTACATAATTGTCTTCACTGCTAGAAAATGTGCTACAACTTCCTGGTAGGAAAAGATAAATTGGGATATAATTTCAGTCTACTGCTATAGAGAACATGATTTTACATGTGAAAACCACCTGCTCAAGACACAGATGCATAGATTTTCAACTCATCAATCTTGGTTTTTCTTCTTCTTTTTGTCTTTCTTTTTGGTCGGGGGCTCAACTTCTTCCTCAGGCTCTGCGCGTTTTCTCTTCTTTTTCTTCTCTCCTGCTTCAGCATTCTCAACTTCATTCTGCAACTCAACATTTTCAGCTGACTGCTTTTTCTTTTTCTTCTTTTCCTTTTTCCCAACTGACTCAGTATTGGCTTCTGTAGTATCAACATCTTCCGGCTTAGTTTCTTCTGCATCGGCAACCTTCTTCTTCTTTTTCTTTTTCTGTCTCTCTTCATTTATTACAGGTATCTCATCACCTTCTCGCTCAGTCTGAGATGGAACTTCATCCTTGGGGGGCAATGGCTCAGTCGATGCAGGAATGGCATCAGCTGAAGGATTGTAAGTCTGCATATATAAAGGACATTAAATAAAGCATGCAAAAGGGAAACACCAAATAGAATCACAGAAATGAAATGAATCAGAGACCTTGGCTGGGGTGATCAATCCTCCTGAACCCTTCTTGCGATCCTTATCATAGAATTCTATCTTGGGCTTGCCTTTGGCAGATCCAGCAGATCGACCCAAGTCTCTGCCTTCTAAGTTCCTCAAACGTGCTTCAAGCTACAGAAGCAGAAGAGTGAGAATATTTTTAAAGAGGAACCATAAAGGAAGAGCGTGCTCTTTCTCAATCTATAAAATTAAATACCTTTAATCTATTTTCCAGTCCCATAGAGTTATCCTGACCTTCTCCAAGAGCATCACATCGAATAGCCAATGCAGTTTTGGCAGCAAGAGAACGAGAAATTTTACCCTTGTGTTTTGGTGCTGCTTGACCAATTAAAGATGCATGGTATATAAGACCATATTTAGGAGTTGCATGCTTTGTTTTCAGAGCTCTGAAAAGAGCCTTCTCGGCACCAAGTATCTGAACCGTACTTCCAGGTTGCTTAGCAAGATTCAATAGGCTACCTCCATGAGCGATAAGGCGAGCACCAACTAGTTCTCCAACCAGAGCGGTGAGATTTGGAGCAATAGTGTTCATTCTGCTTTTCAAATAATCAAACAGTTGAGCCCTATATTCTGCAAGTGAAAGAACTTGGTTGCACAAATCTTTGATATTCTCCAAATCAAGATCACTGACTTCAGTTCCCATGGAAATCATGGATGCCTCTTTCAGTTCAGTCTCAACCTCTTCCGGGAGTATCTACAAAAAATTCAGCAACAATTATAAGCATAACCAATATCATAATCCAAGACTCTGACACTATTTTCACACACGTCTCAATTGTTCATGGTTTTAGAGATGAAACGCTTATGCAGAACATAAATCTCTACCTCAGATAAATCAAGCTTTGCAGCATTTACACGGTTACCCATCAACTTCACCGTCTTGGCATAGAGGATATTGTCTTGTACAATCTTTGCAAGTTCTGGAAAATGCCAACCATACCATTCCCTTACTCTCATTGCATAAGTATTCAGCTCTTTGTCAAGGTCATCCAACAGGCTAATGGCTTGTATTATCATTGTATCAACCTGGTTCGAAAACAAACATGAAACCTTATAAACTAACAGCATAAGGATTTATAAGAATAAGACCTAAAATATCCTCATTTTTTCTTATGAGAAGGAAAATTCAGTCATAAGATCACGACATAGTTGCCTCACGCCATCAACTACATGTCACATGGCATCATAAAATAGCATAAGATTGCCTGATAATCACCAAGACAACATAAAATCAATTAGTAAGCTAATACACTCATAAAAGTTAGGACTCTTATCGTAAACATGTACAAGGTTTAGTGTGAAAATTATAATGGATTCATTGCCCTTGCCCGTTTCAATTTTCTAGAAAGAGTACTTTTATCTAATGCCATTCCAATGAAATGTCCTAGATCAACATAGTTTTAAAAGTGCATATGGACCTTCATTTATAAGGTTGCAAGCAAATAAGAGTAACATCAATTGACCACTTCCATCTACATTTATAATACAGTACAAATTGTTCTTTATGTTTCCTAACAGTTTCAGATATAGCAACTTACCTTGTCAGGGCTGAATTTCAACTTGTATCTTGAAAGGCTGTGAGATAAACCCAAGCTCATTGGAGCCATATCTTGAGAAGCTAGACCAGATATAAGCTCAGTCAATTGACTTCTCACCCCTCTCATCAATTCCATGACAGCATTATTGTGAACACATTCGATTTGCTGCAAGGAATAAACCATCAGATTGATTTGCAGAATACCAGTGCAGGGAATACAACTAAAGGGTAATGTAATCCAGGACACAGACTATGGTGAATTTACCAGCTTCTCTTTGATTGCATTCCCTAGTTTTGAATCAGCCACAGCTAAAATGTCATTTTCACAATGGGCACGCAGGAATTTGCGAAGACCTTTGCTCGGCTTACTGTCTATCAGTAAAGTAGCTGCTAATAGAGCCTCCGATGTGTTCTCAAACTTGGAAAAAGCTTTAAGTTTGATAACCTATTGTTGGCACCAAACAGTCACAAACTACATTCATCAACTGAAACTCGAAAAACAACAAAATTTTATAGAAGAAACATTTATTTGTCAGTTTCGTCTTAGATGGTACAGTAGACAAATTTGTTTGGAATTCAACCTCTATCTATGAATATCTAAAATCAAATAAAGTAGAAGTTGTCAAGCAATTATAATCAATTATATGTACAGTGTTCGCTCATTATGAGTATGCTAAATCGTCAGCCAAACAGCAATAACTTCCTTTTGAATATTACAGTTCAATTCTTTCTAATTATCTCCAGGAGATTATGTTGCTAGCATCATTTCTCTCTCCTTTTTCTTTTCTTCTTTTTTTTAATTTTTGGGCCAAAATTCCTAATCTTGCTCCAAAAACTTGATAAATTTTCCCCAGAAATTTATAACGCCTACTCTAGACTAGACGACTGCTCGTTTGCTGTACTTCATAATGCATGCACCATTCAATATTCAGGCAAAACATTTTATTCATAATCACGAACAAACATCCATAAAAAATAATTTATCTGCGCCTATGAGGAATTAACCTGTCTAGCTGAGAGATCGGAGGAGAACTCCTTCCACAGGTCCTGCAAAAGCCATCATTCACTCCATCAAAAAACAAAAACCAATAAGTAAGAAAGGGCCGCCAAAAGGGAACTAGAACAAACTAGTACCTCAACTTTGGATAGCTTCCTTCATCTAGAACTTTGAAAAGGGCAAAACCCGCCGGCGTTTCAAACAAAAGTAACATTGTTCTACTTCCAACTGATGCTTCCTGAAGGATAGATACAAATGAATACACCTTAAAAATACATAGAAACATATTATACAAAGGAGATTACTTGTATTTCCAATAATTTTCAGCTTTTCTTCTTCAAATTCAAGATTTTTGATTGTTACCCGGAAACGTCTCGGCGGAATGACAGATGGCTCAGGTATTCCCTTTTCCTTGTGTTTTCCCTATTTCTGCTCGAAGGGGGCTAGGGTTTTGGGACTATAAATAGAGCGAGGGTTTTAGGACTAATTTGCGCACAACGCCCTTACTGTTTGTATCCATTGCAAAATTCGTCTCTATTGTTTTCCATCAATTTTATCTCACTAGGTAAACACCATTGCCCCCGTTACTTTGACATAATTTTTTTTCCTTTTTTTCCCCTTTTTTTACAAATTGTGGATCGTATGGCAGGGATTGGATGACTCAAACTAGAACCAAGGGGTGTCTCTACTACTAAAATTAGAACAAGCCCCTTGATCTATTTTAATATGATGAATGAATTGTAAATAATTAAGTTCTTCAATTCATGTAATTGTTGTTTTTCTAACACTAAAAATACCTATCGATAAGGTATAGAAAAGCGTTGAAAATCAAGTATTGAGCCTACACACACTAATGTGAACCAAAACTTGATAAAAGTGCAACGAAGCGTGTGAATCCAAACTTTAAGTATAGGTGCCGTCTAAATGAACTTTTTAGAACACTACCTAAAAAACCGTAAAATTTTGATGAATGACAACGTGACAGTGGGGCATATGGCCACATGGTAGGGAATGTGAGAATCGGGTTGTGGAGATGGAACGGTATGACATTTTTCAGTCACTTTCAACGTGTTTAACAAATATTTTAATCAGTTTAAATCAATTTTGAAATAAATTTTTGTCACATGATATTATTTTATTAGAAGTTTAAAATAAATAAAAAATTTTGCCAAACACAATTGTTTATTTTCTATTTTTATGTTATAAATAAAAATTTTTTTCTTATATACTTTTATTATAACGAGGTTGCCTCACATGTGATCATAGGCAATAAGGATACTTATGATTTATTTGAGCAGGGACGATTTAATATACACAAGTAATTTTAAACGTGCTTTGCACGTTGTATGACTACATATAATATAATAAACAAAACTTAACACAATAAAATAATTAGGTTTGGATTTCTATGATTGTTGATGTTATTTAAATATATTTAAATCTATGATATCATTACTTCCACAATTAAAAAAAAAAAAGGTTATAATCATTTATGATTTCTTAAAATGTATTGTTTAAACGAGTTTCTTATAAAATACTAATTTAGAGGGATAACAATATGGTAGCTTTGTATTTAATATTGTGGTTTTAATCTTGAAATTAAATTAACAAAAACTAAAGATTAATCTAGGAATTGGATTTAAATAATACACTAATTGAAATTAAGGAAATAATGTGGGATAAGAAGTAAAAATAGAATTTGAAATAAAAAAAAATTTCAAAAGCGAGTTACAATTTACCGCTCTATGAAATAATAACTGAAATTGAAATCAACCACAATAAATACTACGCTAAAGACTAATCTTTAGTGTGATAAATACAATAATTATATAATTGTTTCAAGGAAATTTTCATAATATTTTAGTTTCTTCATAATAATTGATTAACAAGAGTACAATAAATAGAATGTAATATTTTAGTTTCACAATTTTTTTAATTTCTTCACAATATTTTAATATATTGTGATTAATATAGTGCAATAAATGGGGCGTGATAAGAAGAAAAGGGCAATTTGAGAATTAAAAGAAAACGGTAGGGGCAAAGGTATATTCCAAATGTTTTAAAAGGATTCCACATTTTATATATTAGTGCTTAAGAGTAGCAAGCGTGGCTATTTTAAGTTATGTTGTTTGTCATGAATGGTGATAATTACTATCTTCTGTAGTGGTGATGCAACATCAATGATAGTTTAAATAAACTAGTTTTTCACCATTACATTGTACAACCACATTTTAGTCACAAAGTATAACGTGATGTTGTCTGGTCATCGGTTTAATTAGTGAGTTATTTTTAATTTATAAATTTAAATTAAAAAAAACTTTGGAGGAAAGTAAACAATAGAAATACTATAAATATTATGTAATGTATTTTAAAACACATTGAACTTGCTTTAGTTTGGTAATTTATACATTATGTTGGAAGCAAAAAGTTACGGTTTCAAACTTTGTGCAACTTAAATTTTTCAACAATTTTTGTCAAATTTGAAACCCGGTAGGTTTGGATGCGAGCCTAGTTACCAAATTACCTAAAACCCGCGAGTTGTTTGGGTCTTCAATTGGACCATTACAACTCGATCCAATCATGTCACCTTGCCTGACTCACCATCCGGTTCACTGGGTTTCCAAGTTGGATTTTAAAACAATGCACATCAGTTGATAAGAAACTATCAATGAGTAACCAAATTCAATTAAGCGTGCACCGAAATTAGGTTACATAGTAAGAAAAAGGAAAAAAATTAAATAAATAACGACAAGAAAATTAGTAAAAGAGAAAATCTATGGATACATGAAAAGACGATATAAAAGTGGACATTCTTACTTAACACAAATTTATTGGATAATTATCATATAGACATTTTCAGTACCTAATGAAGATTTTTTTTTTTTTTTTTTTGGATGGGGAGATATGTGATTTATCTATATGAGCTTATATTTAAGTTAACCTACATACGATCATCACCAAAACCGATATATGACATTAATCAACAAATTTTCTTTAGCTGGACTTTGATAGGTTGGCTTAGCACAAATGATAGTAAAATGAATAGAATTAAACCTTTCTTTATGACACAAATATGTTTGATTCAAGATAATTTCTATTGAAAAATGGAACCCTACTGCAGATGGACGCCTCGCGAGCCGGGCTTTTAGAGATGAGGCCTTTTGGCGAAGCCAAGTTAATTTCGGGCAACCAATCCTTGCAACTGATTAAAAAGCCCTATGGAGTAAAGGGAAGCGTGTACGTTGTCACACTCCCTGCTTTCCAAAAGGTGCCTAGAGGAGGGGCTAGAAGCAGCAGAACGACGACCCGAGAGCGGATTCCTAACCGGCGGGGGGACATGTGACGTCAAATTTCTAATATTTTTTAATCTTTGTGTGTTTGATTGACAAATAGAAATTGAATAAATTTTATGGTACAAACAATTTTAAATATATTTTCATCATTTTCCTAGAAAATCAATTTCCACCGCCTTCTAGTAAAATTTTTTACCTGAAAGTTGGAAAATATTTTCTTTGTTATATTTTCATATATCAAACGCATATATATGCAATGTTCTTGTAAAAAAAAATAAAATAAATGCATTTCTTTTTAAGATAGTGAGAACTTGGTTCAACGCCAAAAACCTATGTGATCTGTGGCATCTTAATTGGCTTCTCGCATCTTGATTAAGAGTTCTGATTTCCCTCCCGTACTATACGCTTGTAATATTAAGGGGGCAAAAAAAAAAAAAAGAAAAGGAAAAGAATTCGGTACTCGAAGAAAAATACAAATGAATCCAAAATTGTGGACCTAATCATAATTAACCATAATAAAGAAGAAAAATATATATAGATAATCGGAACTATTGTCTATTTGCTCTTGATCTTCCATACTCTTATGTTTTTTTATGCACATACTTAAGTAATTGTAATTTTTCAAAAGAAGAAAAGAGAAAAGTTAATTGTAATTTATTATTTTTCGATCACATAGAAGTTTTCTCTCCAACTCTCTTAAAAAAAAAAGAAACTATATTACAGTTTGTTATTACCCTGATTGAACATTGAGAATGTTGTTACTCACTTTTAATCTTATCATTAGTAGAGCTTGTTCTTTAGAGTTTTGTGAAAAAATAAAAATTTATCAAATCAATACCTACTATATATTCTCCACAAAAAATAAATTTTCACAATTCTCAATACTATTTCTTTACATTTCCACGATATATTCTTCTATAAATCTAATTCTCATTTACATCAATCTCCCAAAAACAAGTTTTATCATGAAAGAAATAAGGTATTTAGTGGTATAGTACTAATATACCAGTACGAAATAGAGTAACGATAAAATTAGCTAGAATAGGGGATAAGAAGAATTCATTTGATTGGTAGAGTTGTAGTACTTGTAGAAGAGAAAATATCCTTTATACTTGTTTTTTTTTTTAATTAAACCATAATTTTTTTGAATAACAAAGGATGTACAACCAGGAACAGAAAACATCAACTCTGCTCCACAGAGAAACAAAAGCAAAACAGAGGACCCCAAAATATATACAAATAACGGCGAGCAAAATATATACAAAACAGCAGCCAATATGTAAGAAGCATCCAAAAGCAGGCCCAATCGACCAGCCCAAACAATAACGGGATAGGAAACAAGAGGAAATTAAAGATTCTACACCTCTTTTTTTGTTCATATATTTTTTATACTATGACATCAAACTATTTTCAGTTATACCTATTGCATTACTTTTATGCCATTACTTATTTTATTTTAATAGATCATTTTATTTTATTTTATTATTTTTATTAAATCATTGTAATTAGTTTTAATATGCATTTATTTCTTTATACCCTATATTATATATAGGGTATATACATATATATAATGCTGGATGTAAAACACCACAACCCCCTCCACCCTCTGGACGCCGCCGTGCCACCCCCACCCCCACCCCCACCAGCTGCCGCCGCTGGGTGTGGTGGTGTAAATAACTATATATATATATATATAACCCTATCTCAAACACCACAACACCCGCAGCCGCCGCGCCACACCACCTGCCACGCCCCACCACTTCCACCAACCACTGCTCCCACCGCTCCAACCACCTAACATGCTGCGCCTCCCACTGCTGCATCGTCTGAGAATTTGACACAAAATAGGTACAAATCGAAAAGCAAAGTATAATATTCAGATTCTTGACTTTCAAATTCACCCATAGTAAAAAAAGGTAAACATTGCATTGCAGAGTCTTTAATGATGGATTTTTGATTTTCAAATTCCCGCATAAAAGAAAGGGTATGGTGTGCAGTCTCATTGGAAACAAGGCCAAAAGAAATTATAGTCCAAATTGGAAATCGCCAGTTGTTGACACAACCTATTCCCAACAACCACAAACCCTGCAAGCCCATATTTTCCACAATTGATCTACCGCCATTGTTGTGCTTAGTAACAAATTGGGTTATTAGTTTTGTGGCCGACAGTGAAGACAGGTGTGGGGCTGTTATGGTTGATTGTGACTTGTAGCAATTGATTTTATGATTGTGGTGATGGGAGCGATTGAAGTGGTGGAGATGGTGGATTGGCAGGATTGGAGATGGTGCCATGGTGGTCTTGAATAATAGCTTTGAGCCTATAACCTGTTGAATAAAATTGTGGTCCAAAGAAGACATCGAGACAGTTGAAAGTAGACTGTTGTTGCCGCCGGAACGTTTCTCGCGGCTGGCTGAATATCCATTTTTTTCTTTTCTTTTTCTTTTTTTTTTTTGCATTTTAACGCTGAGCGAATATGCTATTTTTTCCCTTTTTTATTTTTATTTTATTTTATATTTCTTTTGAAATTTCATAGCCGATTGCAATCCTTTTATTCTCGATTCAAAACTTCAAACATGTTCCGTCATTCACACATGGTGTTCTTGCTTCTTTGTTTTTTGTCATTGTAAGAGTGTTACCCTTCTTTGCAGCTTGTTACCATTATTCTATAAATATAAGTTTTTGGTTACTGTGTGATTTTGTGATTGTTATCATAGTTACAGGTTGTTACCACAAAACTTTGTTTCCCCGGTAGAACTGGCTTTTCTTTCTTCTTTTTCCTTTCTAATTATCAGTTTGTTACTTTTGTTATCATTGTATTTTCCTAGAGGTAACATTGCACCGATAGTAACACAACGTTGTTACTTTGTTTTATTTGCTTTGACATTTTGTTACCATAGTATTTTCCCCGTGGTAACATTGCAGTCTGATTGTTTTTTTTTTTAAATCTTTGTTACCATAGTATTTTTCCTATGATAACATTGTAATCCGATAGTTAATATAATTTTCACACGGGAAAATATTGTCAAAATTAAACCTTCCCTTGGTTTTTGATAACATTATTTTTTAAATGTTATTTTTCTTTTTTCCATTTTTTATTAACTAAGTTGTGGCGACGGCGGCTACCACAGCAAGGATTTCAGTGATCATAGTTTGCCGGTGGTGGTCGACAGTGGTGGTAGCAATTGTGAGAAGGGTAATGAGTAATTATTATTTTTTTTTGAAGGGAAAAAACTTAACTTTCATTAATTATAGAGTCATCTAATACATCAAGCATAAGCTGTCCATACAGCCACTCGGGAGGGGAGTTCATAATACAAATGTTAGGAGAAAATATAGCATGTCTTGCCAATTCATGTGCTACCTTATTTGCTTGTCAAAGTGCAAATCTAATAGTAAAGTTGTCATGCCCATAGAGAGATTTTCGAATATCTTCAATAATTAACCCAAACTCTGTGGCATTGTCTTCATGTCTAAGGATTACATCAATGACAATCTTTGAATCTAACTCGATTGTCACGGTTCGATAAGATCGGAAGAGCAGTCTGCAGCCACAAAATTGTCTCTCGAGTGCCAATGGCTTCTGCTTACTGCCCACATTCCTGCAAAGGCTCGAGTGCAACAAGCAAGAAACTCTCCATTCTCGTTCCTCAAAACTATACCGATCCCAATATGTTGGTCTGCTTCAAATAATGCTGCATCGACATTGTATTTAATGATTCCGTTGCTCAGTTTCTGCCAGCCAATTCTTGTCGGCCTCTGCTGAATTAATGAG